>CAUYMX010041286.1:0-75799 GCA_963573855.1 Lepilemur septentrionalis
CGGGGGGCTGCGGGGTTCGTGGTTTCGCTACTCTGTGTCTGGTGTTCAGCCGTGTGCTCGTCCGCTCTGTCGTGGCCTGGGTGGGTGGATGGATGGGTTGATGGATGGGTGGATGGATGCATGGTTCGGTGAAAGAACGGAGGGTGGGAGGGATGGAGGGAAGGAGGGATGGGTGGATGGACGGATGGATGGGTGGGTGGGTGGATGGATGGATGGATGGGTGGGTCGATGGATGGGTGGATGGATGGGTGGGTGGATGGATGGGTGGGTGGGTGGATGGGTCGGTGAAAGAACGGAGGGTGGGAGGGATGGAGGGAAGGAGGGATGGGTGGATGGATGGATTGGTGGATGGATGGGTGGGTGGATGGATGGATGCATGGGTAGGTGGGTGGGTGGATGGATGGGTGGGTGGGTGGATGGATCAGTGGATGGATGGATCAGTGGATGGGTGGATGGATAGATGGATGGATGGATCAGTGGATGGGTGGATCGGTGGATGGGTGGATCAGTGGATGGGTGGATGGATGGATGGATGGGTGGATGGATGGATGGATGGGTGGATGGATCAGTGGATGGGTGGATCAGTGGTTGGGTGGATGGATGGTTGGATGGGTGGGTGGGTTGATGGATGGAGTGATGGGTGGATGGATGGATGGATGGGTGGATAGATGATGGATGGGTGGGTGGATGGATGGGTGGATGGTGGATGGATGGGTGGATGGTGGATGGATGGATGGATGGGTGGATCGATGATGAATGGGTGGGTGGATGGATGGATAGGTGGATGGGTGGATGGATGGATGGTGGATGGATGGATGGGTGGATCGATGATGGATGGGTGGGTGGATGGGTGGATGGATGGATGGATCAGTGGATGGGTGGATGGGTGCGTGGATGGATGGATGTGTGGATGGATGGATGGATGGATGGATCAGTGGATGGGTGGATAAGTGGATGGGTGAGTGGATGGATAGGTGGGTGGGTGGATGCTTGGGTGGATGGGTGGGTGGCTGGGCGGATGGATGGGTGGGTGGATGGGTGGATAGATGGGTGGACAGATGCATGGGTGGGTGCGTGTGTGGGTGGGTGGATGGATGGATGGGTGAGTGGATGGGTGGATAGATGGGTGGGTGGGTGGATGGGCGGAAGGGTGGGTGGATGGATCAGTGGATGGGTCGGTGGATGGATGGGTGGGTGGATGGATGGGTCGGTGGGTGGATGCATGGGTGGGTGGATGGGTGGATAGATGGATGGGTGGGTGGATGGGTGGATAGGTGGGTGGATGGATGGGTGGGTGGATGGATGGATGGATCAGTGGATGGGTGGATCAGTGGATGGGTGGATCAGTGGATGGGTGGGTGGATGGATGGATGGGTGGGTGGATGGGTGGATAGGTGGGTGGATGGATGGGTGGATGGATGGATGGATCAGTGGATGGGTGGATCAGTGGATGGGTGGGTGGATGGATGGATGGGTGGGTGGATGGATGCATAGATGTTCTTATTACTGAGAGGTTTAATGGAACAGAGGTTCAATGGATGGACAGATTTATACGGATGACTGAATGACCAGACCCGTATATTCCCATCCTTGCCGTCATATCCTAACAGCGACGATTTTGGGTGCTCATCAACTCCTAAGAAAAGGACTAATCAAGCTACTGTGACCCTGGTGCTCACTCTGTGTACAAAATGCTTTACACCCCTGTGCTATTTTGTTTCCACAGCAACCCTACAAAGCAAATATGTTGTTATATTTCTATTTTACAGATGACGCAATAAAGGCACAAAATGACGTTTTCAAAGACACAAAAGTGGCTGAGCCTCCTGGCTCACGCCTGTAATCCCAGCAGTCTGGGAGGCTGAGGCGGGAGGATCGCTCGAGGTTAGGACTTCAAGACCAGCTTGAGCAAGAGCGAGACCCGTCTCTACTAAAAATAGAGAGAACTGAGCTGGACCACTAAAACTATATAGAAAAAAATTAGCCGGGCATGGTGGCGCATGCCTGTGGTCCCAGCTACTCAGGAGGAGGCTGAGGCAGGAGGATCGCCTGAGCCCAGGAGTTGGAGGTTGCTGTGAGCGAGGCTGACACCACGGCACTCTAGCCCGGGCGACAGAGCAAGACTCTGTCTCAAAAACAAATAAACAAAAAAACAAAGTCACAAAACCGTCCAAAGGAGAAAATTGGGACTTCAGCCTAGACAGAGAGCCCTCTGCACCCGAGTGCTCCTCGGCCCCAGGACACCACAACCAATGCGGGGACACTGGGCATGTCCCCTCCCACCTTGCTCCTGGGCCGCGGCGCCTGCGTCAGCCACGGGCACACTGATGTGCACGACGGTCCGGCACAGCCGGGACGTAGTAGTTGCTCAATAAAAACATGCGGAACAGATGTGCTCCTGGCCCCGGGGTGACCTGGGTCCCCACACTCACCGGAGAACAAGGGGCAGATCTTCTCCCAGCAGGTGATGCCGCCTTCGGAGGTGAACTGGCCGATGATGATCTCCAGGAAAAACACCGGCAGGCCGCTCCCGAACAGGAAGATGAAGTACGGAATGAGGAATGCACCTGCGGAGGCCAGGACGGGACGGGCGTCAGGCTGGGGCCATCGCGTCGGCCCGCACCCCGGTCGTTGAGGCCTGCGCAGGGCCGGAGGCCGAGAAGAACTCCCCAGAAGGAGGAGCAGCGGTGAGAAAAGGAGGGTGGTGGGACCCAGGGCAGCAAAAGGGGTCACAGAGTCAGGGCGGGGGGATCCTACCTGGAGTCCACTAATGGCTTCAGCGGGTCCCCGAACCCTTTGAAACTGTGGGCAAGTTGGGTCTAGTGTGTGTGCTTTGCTCTGGGAGCGTCCAGAGCCCTCATCAGGGTCCCCCAAAGGGCCCCAGACTAGGAAATTTAAGAAACCAAGCTCTGAGGGACCATCCCCCGAAAAGGTAGTTCTCTTAACGCAAGAGTTGCAAGGAGAGGGGGGTCGGGTGCATTGGCTCACGCCTGTCATCCCAGCACTCTGGGAGGCCGAGGCGGGAGGATCGCTCGAGGTGAGGAGTTTGAGACCAGCCTGAGCAAGAGCGAGACCCTGTCTCTACTATAAATAGAAAGAAATTAATTGCCCAGCTAAAAATATATAGAAAAAATTAGCCGGGTGTGGTGGCACATGCCTGTAGTCCCAGCTACTCGGGAGGGAGGCTGAGGCAGGAGGATCGCTTGAGCCCAGGAGTCTGAGGTCGCTGTGAGCGAGGCTGACGCCACGGCACTCTAGCCCGGGTGACAGAATGAGACTCTGTCTCAAAAAAACAAAGAAAGAAAAAAAAGCCAACGCAAGGAAAGCTAAAGGCAGAGATCGTCGTTGTTGGCAACCAGCATGGCATAATTTACAAAAGGGAGAGTGTCACCGTTTGAGGTTTGGGGCAGAGACGGGGGACTGGCCTCATGTTGTTGTCCCTGGCAACACGGAGGATCAGAGAGGGCGTGCCACCTGCTCAAGGTAACACAGCAGGACCCTGGCAGGACAGCACTGGGATTCTCAGCCATACTCGTGAGGTCCAGGGGTGGAGGGAAGAGGGGGGCGTGGCCAGATGACCCGGGAGGTCACGGGGCGGGGGATGAGGGGGAACCCGGGAGAGAGACCGCAGGGCACAGAGGGGCTGCCAATGCTCCGCCCCTCAACACCGCTCTTCCCAGGCAACAGCCCAGCCCGGGCTCACCTCCGCCGTTCTTGTAGCAGAGGTACGGGAAGCGCCAGACGTTGCCGAGGCCCACAAAGCCCCCGGCGACGGAGAGCAGGAAGTCGATCTTGCTGGACCACTTCTCCCGCTGCGGCGGCTTGCCCTCAGCCTCGTCCTCGGGGCGCGTGCCCGGGCTCTTGCCCGGCGACGGCTTCAGGATGTCCTTGTGGAAGTCCTTCAGGCACTGCAGCTTCTCCTTGGTGGCCATCGCCTAGCGCTCTGTGGGGACGGGATGGAGGAGGCGCAGTGCGTGAAGGACTGCCCGCCCGCATGGGTCCGGGAGGTTGCCTCCTGCCCAGGCCTGGCCTCCCCTCCTCTGTCCTCTGCGGGGACCACAACATCCTGAGGCGTTCAGACGGGGGTCTCGCTCTTGCTCAGGCTGGCCTCGAACTCCTGACCTCAAGCGATCCTCCTGCCTTGGCCTCCCGAGTAGCTGGGACTACAGGCATGCGCCGGCTAAATTTTTCTATATATTTTTAGTTGTCCAATTAGTTTCTTTCTATTTGTAGTAGAGACGGGGTCTCGCTCTTGGTCAGGCTGGCCTCGAACTCCTGACCTCAAGCGATCCTCCCTCCCAGGCCTCCTCCTTTGCTTCTGTCTTGTTTTTTTCATTCTTTGAGCAGTCTGCAGGCCGGGCACACTGCATCGGCGCGGGGACGCGTCCTGGTCCCTGGGAGCCTCTATGCCAGTTGCTACCCGACCTTGGCGTTCCGGCCGCGGACATCAGGGGACACTTGCAACCCATGGAGTCACCATGGCCCATTTCCTGGGTACCCGCGGAGCGGAGGCCGTGTGTCTGTCCCCCCTGAGTGTCCGAGTTCAGCCCTGACATCGCCTCGCACAAAATGCGACGCGCCCTGGGCTGATCAGGTCGGCTTCCAAGACTGCCTGCAGTTTCTAGAAACCAACAGATACTGTTTTCAGATTTTGGGGTCTGCACGCCCAAGTCGGGGGCTCCCGGCTCGCAGACGCAGGATGCCCGGCCCGCAGACTGCTCAAAGAACGAATAAAGAAAAACGGAAGCAAAGGAGGAGGCGTGCCTGGCGTGGAAACGCTGTTTGAGAGGCCGAGGCGGGAGGATCGCTCGAGGTCAAGAGCTTGAGGCCTGCCTGGGCAACATAGCAAGACCCCATTTCTACTATAAATACAAAGAAATTAGCTGGACAACTAAAAATAGAAAAAATTAGCCTGGCAAGGCGGCTCATGGCTGTCATCCCAGCTTTCCAGGCACAGTGGCAGCCACCTGGGGACTCCGGGCGGACGTGGGCGGGGATGTGCCGGCCTGGCCCCGGCTCCCAGGGGGCCGCGCTGTCTCCGAGAAGCAGAGACACAAAAAGCCCAGCGAATGCCCTGTTTCCCCCACGCCTCCTTCCTCTCCCTGGCTCAGGGTGGGGGACCCCGATTGTCTCACTATCCGGCTGTTGGCCAGCTCCGTCGGCAGGAGGGTCCCCCCAGGGACAGGCGCGGTGGGCAGACGGCGGCGCCTACTGTAAAAATAGCCTGACCAGCATTGTCCCCGTGCTAATCTGCACGGCCATCAGTGGGTGCATAATCACAGGATGTGACAGCCAACTCCCTCTGAGTGAAGGTGGCTCTCGGGGAGCGGCCTCAGGGCTGGCAGGGACGTCCAGCTGGAAAGCAGGGGGGTGGGTCGGCCTCTGCTCACGGCCCCCGCCACCCCTGCAATCAGGGGAAAGGGGACTGGTGGCCTTGCGGGGCCTCTGGGGCTGCAGAAGCTCGTCACCCCACGAGGAGCCGGGGTCTGCTTCCCTTGTGGCCACTCTTAAGAGTCCCAGGTGCAGTGGCTCACACCTGTCATCCAGCACTCTGGGAGGAGGCCGAGGCGGGAGGATCGCTCAAGGTCAGGAGTTCGAGACCAGCCTGAGCAGGAGCAAGACCCTGTCTCTACTAAAAATACAAAGAAATTAGCCGGACAACTAAAAATATAGAGAAAAAATTAGCCAGGTGCGGTGGCTCAGCCCTGTCATCCAGCACTCTGGGAGGAGGCCAAGGCGGAAGGATTGCTCAAAGTCAGGAGTTCGAGACCAGCCTGGGTAACATAGCAAGACCCCACCTCTACTATAAATAAAAAGAAATTAATTGGCCAACTAAAAATATATGGAAAAAATAAGCGGGGCGTGGTGGCGCATGCCTGTAGTCCCAGCTACTCAGGAGGCTGAGGCAGGAGGATCGCTTGAGCCCAGGAGTCTGAGGTTGCTGTGAGCGAGGCTGACGCCACAGCACTCTAGCCCGGGCGACAGAGTGAGACTCTGTCTCAAAAAAAAAAAAAAAAAAATCCCGGCTCTGCCCCTCTGGGTTCCCAGACCTCCTCGCCGTGGTGACACCCAGAGAACCTTCTGGAAACACGAGGCGGCAGTAACTGGAGGTCTCTGAGCCCCTTCGCTCCCGGCTGCCCAGAGCTGTAGCTGACCCGGGATGGGGAAGGTGGGGAACGAGAAGGGGACGGAGCAGGGCTCTGTCATCCTCCACCTGGCACCATGGAGGTGACCCCACGCACAGGTCCCTTCCCCAGGTGTGCTCACCTGTGCACCCGCGCGGGCTGCGACCGTCACCCGCCCTCGCAAAGGCCCCACCCCAGCAGGACCGGCCTCCTTCCTGGCACCTGTCCTCACCACCCTGTCGCCATGGCAACCGCGGGCTCCGGGATGCCCGGGCATCTGTGGCGGCCTCCCCTGCCCAACCCCAGCTTGTCCTGAAGGCGGCGGCCGCAGGCGCAGGACGAGGGCACGATGCCCCTCGGGCCTCCCGGAGCCAACACCCCCGGGTGTCCCCTCCGGCCCGGTCCCCTGCCTGCTCGGGCTCCTGGGGACACGGGCCACACGGGAAGCGCTTCAGAGAGCAAACCCGTGGGGGCCACTCCGTGAACCGCAGCTGCTGCTGTCACTGCCATAATCACAGCACTCGGGTCTACTATGACCCGGGGATCTGCAAAAAGCCTCCCTCTCACATCCAGGCTGAGACCAGCGAGGCCCAGAGACGCCAAGCGACACCCTGAGCCTGCTCCACGGGTGAGTGGTCATCACGGTGACCGGGACGCCACGCCGCCCGGGCTGTGTGCCTGCACCCCCTCCTGGCTTATGTCCTTCTGGTGCTCAGGTCCACTGTGACCCCGGGATCTGCAAAATGCCTCCCTCCTACACCCAGGCTGAGACAAGCGAGGCCCAGAGATGCCAAGCGACACCCTGAGCCTGCTCCACGGGTGGGTGGTCACCACGGTGACCGGGACACCACGCCACCCGCGCTGTGCGCCTGAACCCTGTCCTGGCTTATGTCCCTCCGGAGGCCCAGACTGAGCTCAGACGACCGACCCCTTCTCCGGAGTCCCTCTGTGCTTCTCCGCGGACTCCCCACCAGGCCGGCCGCACCTCGCGCACACGCCCAGCCTCCCCGCGAGCGCCCGGCGGCCTGGCTGTTTTCCTTGGCGCGGGGCCCGGGCTTATCTCGCGGCGGCCGAGACTCATAATTCCTGTTTTACGAGCTTCCTCTTTGGCTGCGGCGGCTACAAACGACCGCAGTCGGCCCTGGGACGGAGGCTCCAGAGCGAAGCCTCCCTTCCCTGCTTCCGTTTCCGGCGGCGGCAGCCGGAGCCAGTGGTGCCTGAAGCCCACCTCGCGGATCACCGGGTTACACCGGACACACACGTGGCCACCGAGCTGCTCACAAACACGGTTCCCTGTTCATCCCCGCAAACACGGTTACAACGGCGGTGGCGAGGACTCTAGTTCGATGGCAGATGAGGGACGCGGACGGAGGCTGAAGCGGGGGAGAGGCCACCCTCGCGGGGAGGGGAGGAGAGGGACACGGCCTGGGATTCCCACCTTGCTCTGCCTGGCGCCCAAGGCTACCTGCCACCTCAGTGCACACAGCTTCTGTCTCTTTCTCCTGGTTCTGGAATTCTCTGCGCCCGCCCCGGCCTCGTCCCTTTGCAGAGGAACCTGAGCCTCCTCCCCGCGGGTGTCCCCCACGTCCGTCCCCAGCCCCGGCAGAAAGCGACGATTTAAATCTCCTGTTGTCACTGCCTCAGCCACGAAGGAGCGTCTGCCACCATCTCAGCAAAGAGGGCAGGTCCTTGTCCCCGTTCCCTGTGACATTCTCCCGTCCCCACCAGTCTGATGGCCTTCGGGGTCTCGGCAAAACTCCCGTGGTGACGCGAGCAGCTCCCGGGATCCCAGACCCAACTGACACACCCACCCTACGGATGGGGAAAACTGAGGCCTGATCGCTCGAGGTCAGCAGCTTGAGACCAGCCTGGGCAATATAGCAAGACCCTGTCTCCACTAAAAATAGAAAGAAACTAATTGGCCAACTAAAAACATATATAGATAAAATTAGCTGGGCATGGAGGCGCATGCCTGTAGTCCCAGCCACTCGGGAGGCTGAGGCTGGAGGATCGCTGGAGCCCAGGAGTCTGAGGTTGCTGTGAGCGAGGCTGACGCCACGGCACTCTAGCCCGGGTGACAGAGCGAGACTGTCTCAAAACAAAAGAGAAGATTTAATCATTTAATGGAATCACGTGGTCTCTGTCCTTAACTTATCTATTCCTGGGGACAAGGCTAACTCGGGCGTGGTGGCCTCACATGCCTAACGGACAGGCGTCCGCGGGGCGGGGAGGCTGCAGGCAAGGGTGGGGACCGCGGCACAGGGGGCGTCTGCACCCTCCCCCGACCCCCACAGGTGCTGCTGCCTCCTGGGGCTGGGGGTCCACCAGGACCCCCGGATCGTCCACTTTCTCAAAAGGTGTCGAAATCCTCCGGGTCGCGAGCGCACACAGACTCCCCGGTTTCTCAAACGCCGCGGAAAACTCACAGGGCAGTGGACGCAGCCCGGTGTCACCCACAGTCCCCAAGGGGGAAGCTTGTCCCCCAGGGAGACCGTCCGGGACGCTGGGCATTGTTTCGCCCAGAACAAACCAAGGTGGAACAAGGAGGAGAAAAAAAAAAAAACGTTCTGGTCCCAGCGAACACGAATTCCGTCCCGGGAACCGCGCCCACCTGCCACCTCTGGGGACTCGTCACTTCCCTGGCAGGTGACGTCCTCCCCTTCTCCCGACCTCGCTGTGACCCCCTGCCAGCCTCCCCCAGAACACAGAGTCCCCCCCAACCTCCGCTGGAAGCCCCTCGCCCAGCTCCTGCTGTGTCCCCAACCTGCGGAAGCTTCCGGAGCCTCACGCAGGTGACTTTTTCCCCCTCTCACGGGTCGGGACATGGAGGCTCGGGGAAGAGGAGAGTCTTGTCCCGGGCCGCAGGGCAGGATTCGCACACAGGTCCCACCTCCGTGACGCGGGCGCCAGGGTGACGTCTGTTTGGGGACCTGCCCGGCCAGGGAGTCTTCCGGGTGAAGGCGCCTGGAGGAAGGAGGGAGGCCCAGAGAGGGGAGGCCACCCGCCTGAGGCCACATAGATGGGACTCGAACCCTGACCGCCGGCTGGGCCCCAGGGCCCGACGCCGAGACCGAAACCGGCTTGGCACCGACCGCGTGGAACAGCATTCTGAGATGGGAGAACAGCATGTGCGAAGAGGTTCGTGCGCAACACGGTGGAGAGACTGAGGAAAAAAAAACCAGGGTGTCACGGGAAGGGGGACAGGGGACCTCCACAGCCAGGACCGGACCCGCCGAGAGCCCCAGCTTGTTGGGGATCCCCGCCGACCCCTCCGCCACTCTGGGATGGGACCTGAGGTCTCTCCCGGTGGGGCCGGCGGAGTCCTGAATTGAGACCCCTCTGTGACACCCACAGGAGCTCGTGGGGACGCGCAAGGGGGGTGGCGACTAGAACACTTTCCTGCGGTGGCACAGAGAATCGTCCCTGTGTGCAGAGAGCCTGACACCGGTCCCCCCACGCCGTGGACTGCCAGGCTGATGCCACCTCCGCGAAGCACAGGGCCACCTCCCTTCCGAGGGGACGCTGGGACGTTCTGAGGTCGCCTCCCAGCTCTGCCACCGGCTGGTAATGACGGCCGGGCTGGGGTGAGTGAGGGGGGACCCCCGGTGTCCCCGACGACCACGGACAGGACTGGGGGGGACCCGTCTCCGTGCCTGTCCCCTTGTCCTCCCCCCCAGGCTGCGGTGGCTGCAGGGAGCGGAGGGCTGAGTCACGACAGGGCTGTGACGAGACTGTCACCTGCGCCCTCCGCTTCCCTCCCCGCCCCGGAAGTGGGGATGGGGGTGGAGTCCACCCCGAGCCTGAGGAAGGAGGAAGCTTCAGCTGCCGTTTCCCCAAACACCCCCTTTCAGGCTGCGAGGGCCCCTCATGCCGTCCCCTTCGCCCCCTGCCCCCCCGGGGGACAAAGTCACGGGAGGGCGGCCCCGCGGGAGCGGTCACAGCGCCCCGGAAAACGACCCCCGCTGTCTGGACTCGCACAGTTCGTTTTCTCCCTCCCCGGCCTCAGTCTTACCGTCTGTGGAATGGACACAGACGTCGCATCCACAGAATGGAAACTCCCGGCGCTTCCCTGTCTGCAAACGGCTTCCCCTCCCCCCTCCTCCCTCCTCCTCTCCTCCTCCTTCTTCTCCCTCCCCCTCCTCCCTCCTCTTCCTCCTCCTCCCTCCTCCCTCCCCCTCCCCCTCAGTCCTTCTCTGCCTCGTTCCTCCCCCAGGAGGAAGGACTCTCTTCTTCCTCCTCGGCAGCGAGGCCCTGACCTCCCGCCGACTCAGAAACCGAGCTCGGCCAGCGTTGGGGGCGGGAGCCTGGGACTCAGCGACACGGGGGCTTGTCCCGCCCCGGCCACCCAGAAGCCGGTGGTGACAGGCGCCCTCACCCCTCGCAGCCCAGACAGGCCACCTCCGTCCCCGCGTCCCCAGCCCCGACTGTCACCGTCTGTCCCTGTGCTGTCCGGGGAGCCGCTTCCCGCCACCCAGCACGGCGGGGCTCTGGGACACTCAGGGTTGGGGACGGGCACCCACGCGGGAGCTCCCGGGGCCCCTCTGGCAGGTGGCAGGGCGGACGCTTGGGACTCTGGGCACCAGGCTGTCAATGGCGAGGACGGGGTGGCCCAGGCTCCGACCTCAGCCCTCCCCCGCCAAAAAAAATGCTCAAAACGCTACAAAGCTTTTCTCTAGTCTGGAGACACAAGCCCCGAAATCTTTGGGGCATTTGATTTTCTTTCATGGACATGTCCCCCGGCGCCTCATCCAAACATAATGACTCTGAAGCCACCTTTCCCAGGTGTCGAGGGGTGGGGGGACCCCGGGAAATCGCGACATGGAATCAAAGGCTCCCAACGTGGCGCGTCCGTGCGTGTGAACCCATTTCCCAGACGGGAAAAGCGAGGCCCGGGCCCCTCCCCACCAGGCACAGCAGAGCCGGGGATGGAAAGGACGCTCTGATCCCAAACCAGGGTGCACGGAATTCGGGGCGGCCACGGCGATGGCAACTTCTGGCTCTACGAGACGGCGACTAACAGCGGCTACAAGAAAAACTCCAGCCGGGGACTGGGGCCGCCTCCGGACGGCCGGGCAGTCACGTGGCGTCACGAGGGGCCACCCCCCGGGGACACGCCGTGACCTCTGTCCTCTCCCACGCACATCCTGGCTTGTTTCTATCAAACCCCCCAAAATGCCCGCCATGTCGGCTCCTGCCCAGCTCAAGCACTATCGATGGCTCCCAGCTGTCTGGAGAAGAATCTCCTAAGTCCTCCTCTTGGAAGTCAAGGCTCCCTCTGCGCCCGTCCGTCCCGTCCCCAAGTTTCTCCATCCCCCCTGCTTCGAGTGTCTGCCAGGTGAGGCGGGTTCTCTCGCGTTTAGGTGGACGTCACCCACCTTGGCCCAGGTGTCACTGCCTCCGGGAAGCCCTCCGAACCCGCCCCAGACTCTTCTCTCTCGCCGTTCCCCAGGCGCTGATGGGGCTCCCGCTCAGAGCCGTCCGGCTTTGGACAGAGTTCAAACGTCTCCTTGGGAAGGAAACCTCGATTTCCCCATCTGGAAAATGGGCGCCCTACTCCGTAAAACCCTCCGTCAGTGAAAAGTCTCTGGGCTCTGAAGGAGGACAGGTGGGTGACCAGACTCCTCATGGGGTGGGGAGGCCGGAACATCGGAGATGCCTGGGTCCACTAGGACCTACGGGCTCTCCGAATCTCTAGGCCTTCGGATCTCCCTGGCTGTCACCCCAGCAGAGACGGGGTGTCACCTTCTCCCTGTACTGGGGACAGCAGGTGGGGCTTTGCCAGTAGGACAAACACCTGCCCCTACCCGCACCCCAAAACTGCGGCTGGCACAGAACAGGCCGCAGGGGGACCCGTTGACCACCCCTCGCCCCTCTCTGGGCTGTGGCTGAGACCAGCTGATCGGAGACCCCCCTCTCACCGCCTGGGGGCTCAGCGTCCCAACTGTCACCCCCGACCCCAACACAGCCCCCCTTTCTCAGGGAAGACACGCTCCCCAGCCGAGGAAACCGGCCACCACAAATTAAAAACAACAACAATAAGAAAAAAAACCCAAAAAACAAAACAAAACAAAACCTGCCGGTGCCTCAGTTTCCCCAAATCTAGAATGGGGCATACCAGCCGAGCCGTGGGGAGATCAGAGAAGCTGATACGCCCTAAAGGCAGCAAAATGGAAAAACTTGGCCCACCCCCGCCCCCCGTGGACCCCTCCCTCCCTCAAGCCGCATTTGGTGTTTGAAATGCGGTCTCCTCCAGGAAGCCCTCCCAACCTTCCCCTGCCTGTCTCTCACCAGCCCAACTCGCTTGTGAAAGGCGACACGGGCTCCTTGGGCCTCGTGGCCCTGTTAGCTGCGCAGGCGGGGAAACTGAGGCCCAGGTGGAGAAGAGGCTGTTTGAGCCTCAGTCTCCCCTCCGCCCACCGGGGGGCGTTCCGGGTGTCACTCTGCACGTCCTGGGTCCCCTTTCCCGCCCCGGCCCTGCTGTCCGGGTCTCCCGGGGGCCACCCGGAGTCCTTGGTGTGACGTAGCCGGGGCCGGGGCTGGGCTCTCCCTACGCCCACGGAACCCAGAACCTTCCCCCCGAAACCCCACGGGTGCCCGTCCTCCCGGCGACCTACCTGGGGACGGCCCCGGTCCCGGGAGGCTCCATCCAGGCAGGCCCGGGGCGGAGGAGGCCGCCTCCTCTCCGCCGCCCCGATGCTGGCGGACGATACCTCGTTTCCCCGGTGACCTCGGCCAGCGGTGACCTCACCTGGACCCAGTCACGGAACGGAGCCCGGGGAGGTTCCGGAGACACGGTGGGGACTCCTGGCGCAGACGGGGACCCAGGCCTTGGGGGAACAGGCTGGCGTGACTTACTCCTGGTGGGGGACGTGGCCGCATGGGACAGGGACCCAACAGACCGCGGGAGACGCCCGGGAGCCTCCGGACAGGGACCCAACAGACCGCGGGAGACGCCCGGGGGCCTCAGAACGTCGGGTCGTGAGGTCACAATGCCCCGTCCGGCAGGGGCCTGGGCTGCCCGGAGACGGAGTTTTCCAGAAAAAAACAAAGCCACTTAAGGACACGCCAAAGCCAGAGGCCGGGAGGGTGGAGGAGGGGGTCCCCGTATCACAGGACTCCTCTGTTCCCAAGCTGTCCCAGGGAAGAGGCCCCTGGGCTGCTGTCATCCCTGGGGGGCCTGGGAGTAGCCCGGCAATGCAAATGCAGTCTCCTCCAGGAAGCCCTCCTGACCTTCCCCCTGCCTGTCCCTCACCAGGTGCCCAGTGGCGCCCAGCTGCGATCGTCACCCAGATGGCAGGGCCGTCCCAGGCGGGGACAAGGACAGGTTTATCGTTAGAGCAACGCTTTGTCCTGCTAATTCAAACACCTCCTGTATGGCCGCAATAATATTAATACTAATAACAATAGCAATGGCACCTAACATCATTCGCCTGGCCCTGTGCGGAATTCTCCCCAGTGGTAAGTTTTCTTTTCTTTTTTTTTTTTGAGACAGAGTCTCACTCTGTCGCCCGGGCTAGAGTGCCATGGCTTCAGCCTCGCTCACAGCAACCTCAGACACCTGGGCTCAAGTGATCCTCCTGCCTCAGCCTCTTCCTGAGTAGCTGGGACTACAGGCATGTGCCACCATGCCCGGCTAAGTTTTTCTCTATATATTTTAGTTGGACAATACATTTCTTTCTATTTTTAGTAGAGACGGGGTCTCGCTCTTGCTCAGGCTGGTCTCAAACTCCTGACTTCGAGCCATCCTCCCGTGTCGGCCTCCCAGAGTGCCAGGATGACAGGCGTGAGCCACCGTGCCGAGCCCAATGGTAATTTTTCAACCGTGTTAATTATTTCTCTGCTTTCTCTGAATCGTTTTGTCCTGGTCACGGCCGCCCACGTCCCCACGGCACACGGAGCACCCTCTCGACACGCCCTCCAAGGCGTCAGAAGTCGTGCCACTGAGCCGAGTGTCGCGTGTGCATGGCCGGGAGGCCGGCGCTTTGCCCGCAGCGCGGACGAGGAACCGAGGCTCAGAGATGTTTAGATGCTTCGCCAAGGTGGCAAAGCCAGGGAAGGGTGGACTCCAGTCCCCAGGCACGACCTTTGACGCCATGATGTCCCACCCGCTCCACCCGGCCCTAGGGGAGACTGAGGCCGGCAGGAGGTAGGGGAGTTATTTTTTTTGCAAATTACCCAGCAAGGAGTAGGAAGAATCGAGTCTCTTGAGTTGGCTGAGGCCACACGTGTCTTGTGCTAACTGATCTGCAAGGATCGTCCCGTCTAGTTACCCCGGAGTCCCTCGGGCTTGGGAAGGGACATTTTTAAGCACTTAAAATCAGACTGGGCCGGGCACGGTGGCTCCTGCCTGTCATCCCGGCGCTCTGGGAGGCCGAGGCAGGAGGATTGCTCGAGGTCAGGAGTTCAAGACCAGCCTGGGCAACACAGCAAGACCCTGTCTCTACTAAAAATAGAAAGAAATTAGCTGGACAACTAAACATCTATAGAAAAAATTAGCCGGGCATGGTGGCACATGCCTGTAGTCCCAGCTACTCCGGAGGCTGAGGCAGGAGGATCACTCGAGGTCAGGAGCTCGAGACCAACCTGGGCAACACAGCAAGACCCTGTCTCTACTAAAAATAGGAAGAAACTAATTGGCCAACTAAAAATAGATAGAAAAAAAAAATTAGCTGGGCGTGGTGGCGCATGCCTGTAGTCTCAGCTACTCGGGAGGAGGCTGAGGCAGGAGGATCGCTCGAGGTCAGGAGCTCGAGACCAGCCTGGGCAACACAGCAAGACCCTGTCTCTACTAAAAACAGGAAGAAACTAATTGGACAACTAAAAATATATAGAAAAAATTAGCCGGGCATGGTGGCACATGCCTGTAGTCCCAGCTACTCGGGAGGAGACTGAGGCAGGAGGATCGCTTGAGCCCAGGAGTCGGAGGCTGCTGTGAGTGAGGCTGACGCCACGGCACTGCAGCCTGGGCGACAAAGCGAGACTCTTGTCTCAAAAAACAATCGGACTGGCCAGAGCAACTAGGTCGCTAAGGACTGGCGTGAAGGGGCGGAGTCTGGGGCTGGCGTGTTTTTTTGGGGGGATGCAACAGCCGAGCCTTCCTCCCTCTCCCACCCCCCCGTCACCCACCCCCAGCTTCCTCTCACCCTGACACGCCCCCCACCAGGCAGAGTCTGGCCACTGCAGCCGGGGACTTAATCAGTTTACTTGCTCAGTACACAACCTGGGCCACCGTCCACGCCTCCCTTTCCTCCTTGGGGGACGAGGATCCCTGAGACTTAGGCCGCTGCTATAAATAGCCAAGAAATCCGTCCCTGCTGATTGCCGCCTTGGTGCTCCCGCCCCTCCAGGGCGGAACTCCACGTGACTCCGCCCTCCTCACCTGTCCGGCTCCCCAGACACGCTCCGCCCAGTCACTCCCACCTCTGCCTGTGCGACAACACCGTCGCCCCCTAGAAGGTTCCGGCCGGACACTAACGCCGCCAGCTGCAGGCGGCGACCTCAAGAAGGACGGCACTTCCCCCCACCCCTGACCCGGGGCAGGTTGGGGGCGGCCTCAGTTGCATCATCTGTGAAATGGGCCATCTCTGCTCCCCCGAGGAAGTGGCCTTTTCTTTCCTTCCTTGTGCAATTACCTCAGCAAACGCCCGGCCTTCCTCTAGGCCTCCGCGAAGGCACCGGGGGTGGCAGAAACCAACCGAGTCCCCGGTGACCTGTGTCAACCGAGCAGGCTTCCGCGATGATGACGGTGACACTGCCGTCCCCTCCCCCCCCCGGGACTCCACACGGGCTCCCGGCACCAGCGTGTGAGTCAGCAAACTAGGTCAGACGCCTCATTAGAGCCGCTTCCTCTTGGGGACGGCCGGACTCTCCTACGGTGACCGTCTCCATGACAGAAGGGGACGCGTCTGCTGTCCCTCCTGAGCCAGAAGCCAGGGGACCAGACAATTCAGTGACAGTCACCACGGCCGGGCGAAGTAGCTCATGCCTATCGTCTCAGCACTCTGGGAGGCCGAGGCAGGAGGATTGCTCGAGGTCAGGAGTTCGAGACCGGCCTGAGCCAGAGCAAGACCCCCGTATCGACTAAATATAGAAAGAAATTAATTGGCCAGCTAAAAATACATAGAAAAAACTAGCCGGGTGTGGTGGCACATGCCTGTAGTCCCAGCTACTTGGGAGGCTGAGGCAGGAGGATCGCTCAAGGTCAGGGGCTCGAGACCAGCCTGGGCAACATAGCAAGACCCCATCTCTACTATAAATAGGAAGAAATTAGCTGGACAACTAAAAATATATAGGAAAAATTAGCCGGGCGTGGTGGCGCATGCCTGTAGTCCTAGCTACTCGGGAGGCTGAGGCTAGAGGATCGCTTGAGCCCAGGAGTCTGAGGTTGCTGTGAGCGAGGCTGACGCCACAGCACTTTAGCCCGGGCGACAGAGCGAGACTCTGTCTCAAAAAAAAAAAAAAACACTAACAGTCACTCACCGCCTTTAAGGGACACCCGGAACCATCACATAAGGACTTCTGGGTCCCAGCTGAGGACAGCAGCCCCGGGCGGCCCCTTCCCCAGAGCAGGACACCCCGTCCACACCGCCGTGCCCTCTAAGGCTTCTAGAAACTTCGCTCAGCCGTCACCCACTGCCAAACCTTCCCGTCCCTGTCTCGCCTTAGGCCCAGCCTGGCGCACTTCGGTCCTTCTAGACCCCTGGGAGCTTTTTCTCCTACTTTCTACGTGCAAAGCGTCTTTGCAAGACCCCGCGACCGTGACTGACAGCCTCCTCAGTCGTTACATCCCGTCCCCCGGACCCGACAGGCAGGGGTGGGTCCGAGAGAGGAGCAGACAGGCCCGGGGCGCAAAATGCTGTGTGACCTTTGGCAGGTTAACATACCTCTCTGTGCCTGGGAGGCCAGAGCCCCGCGCTGCGGGAAAAGTCCGGAACTTTCGGGCGACGGAGGGAGACTTTCGATTCTCAGCTGTGAGAGGCTCAGAGATTTTCCCCGAACTTCCCCTGACGTCACACGCTATCGCCTGGGCCTTCCCCCGACACCGAGTGGGGTCCGGTGAACTTCTCAGACGGACCAGGGAGGCCGAGAGGAAGCGGGAGGTCCCTGCCCCATGACCCTTGTCCCCAAAACAACTGGCACGTCCAAGGCTGGGGTTGCTCGGGGATTGGTCGGCCCGGAGGAGGTGACACTTTCTAGCTTTGTCTCTCTCTTTTTTTTTTTTGAGACAGAGTCCGGGCTAGAGTGCCGTGGTGTCAGCCTCGCTCACAGCAGTTCAGACTCCTGGGCTCAAGCGATCCTCCTGCCTCAGCCTCCCGAGTAGCTGGTACTACAGGCATGCGCCACCATGCCCGGCTAATTTTTTCTATATATATCTTTAGTTGGCCAATTAATTTCTTTCTATTTGTAGTAGAGATGGGGTCTTGCTATGTTGCCCAGGCTGGTCTCAAACTCCTGACCTCGAGCGATCCTCCCTCCTCGGCCTCCCAGAGTGCCGCCGGGATGACAGCCGTAAGCCACCACGCCTGGCCTGAAGGTGGTTTTTTTTGTTCAAATAAAAAGTTTAACAGATCCGAGACTATCGGGGTGACAGCTGGGAGAAGACACTGAGCTCCTGGGTACCCCTTGACCCCGGCCACTGCGCCTCGGGTGGTCTCTGCACGTCAGCATGACATCGATCCCCCCGTGGGGACGAGGTCCGAGGCCACTTACATTTCACAGGCTGCTCCTCGGCACGGACCGTGTGGCTCCTTCCGTTTCTGGGCCTGTGGCAGAGGGAGGGGGCGAAGACAGAGAGGAGAGAGGCGTTCGGGGCTCGAGCGCACACGGGGTGGGGTCCTGTGCCCGTGTATGGGGGCGTGTGCCCGGCAAACACATGTGCCAAGCCGCACGAGGACAGGGCGACAGGCTCACACACACACACACACAGAAGCCAACGCAGCCTCACATACACACACACACAGTGCCAGCTTCGTCACGCAGACCAACTGTCCCCCAAGCGCACGGGGACAAACCAAGGCCACACGGAGGGGAGGGGCCCCGGGAGCCCTGAAAGAATCTTGGAGCATGTCCTGCTCATCAGCTAGCTCAAGGCTCTGGCTGGGCGCCGTGGCTCACGCCTGTCATCCTAGCACTATGGGAGGCCGAGGCAGGAGGATCGCTCGAGGTCAGGAGTTCGAGACCAGCCTGAGCAAGAGCGAGACCCCGTCTCTACTAACACATAGAAAGAAATTAATTGGCCAACTAAAAATATATAGAAAAAAAATTAGCCGGGCATGGTGGCGCATGCCGGTAGTCCCAGCTACTCGGGAGGCTGAGGCAGGAGGATCGCTAGAGACCAGGAGTCTGAGGTTGCTGTGAGCGAGGCTGATGCCACGGCACACTAGTCTAGGGAAAAGGGGGGAAAAAAAAGGAAACTGAGTCCTGATAGAGTTTCTCTGCGCCTGGATCCAGCCCTGCCTGAAATCCACCACCCTGGGCTTTTCAATGCAAGCATTTTTTTTTTTAATTTTAATTTTGAGAGTCACTTTGAGCTGATTTCTGCCACCCGCAACCAGACCCACACCCTGCCCTGACCTTGCTGTGTCCCCGGATCAGAAAAGAGGGAAGACGCAGCCACTTGGGGTCCCCACGCCCTGGGATTGTAACTGTCCCTGCCTGTTGCAAAGTGAAGCAGAGTTGCCCCGAAGGTGCTTAAAAACACAGATCTTGCCATGCCCCCTCCGCCGACCACCCCACCTGCCAGTTTAGGGGCCGCCATTTGAAGAGCCAGACCAAGCAGGTCCCACGCGGGTCCCTCACCCGCCCCCGACGGGCAGCCCGCCAGCCCCCCAGTCCTGTCTGCACACACGGCCTCAGGCCAACCCTGCTGTCAGCCGGGCTGTCCCCTGATTTACGGGCGCCTGCTCTGGCTGCCTGCATGAAGCCTCCCGCGGCTTTTTGGAGCCTGGACAAGAGGCTTCCCCGGCCGGCGTCCCGTCCAAGGCCCCGAGTGCCAGGCTGCGCCGGCTCCCGGCTGCGTCCTCTTGGGCAAAGTTGCCTTGTCCCCGGCAGGGACACCCCCCCCCCGCCCCCCAGCGTTTGCAAGTTTGCAAAATGCGAGTGGCCGGATTTTTCGTGATTGTTGGGGACACGGTGCTTGCAAAGCCCAGGGCCTGGCTTTTCCAGGCAGAGAGGACCCTCCCCCGACGGTGAACATGGTGTCACCCTTGACTCAGGCCTGTGGCCCCAGAGCCAGCAGCCTGGACCTCGCCCCAGGGCGGGAGTGGCTTAGGAGTCCCCGGCCTCACCTTGGACCGGCTGCACGGGAAGGGACATTTTTTTTTTTTTGAGACAGAGTCTCGCTCTGTCGCCCGAGCTACAGGGCCGTGGTGTCAGCCTCGCTCACAGCAGCCTCAGACTCCTGGGCTCAAGCGATCCTCCTGCCTCAGCCTCCCGAGTAGCTGGGACTACAGGCATGCGCCACCACGCCCGGCTAGTTTTTTCTATATATTTTTAGTTGGCCAATTAATTTCTATTTTTAGTAGAGATGGGGTCTTGCTATGTTGCCCAGGCTGGTCTTGAACTCCTGACCTCGAGCGCTCGATCCTCCCTCTTCGGCCTCCTCCCAGAGTGCCAGGATGAGAGTCGCGAGCCGCCGCGCCCGGCCGGCAAGGGGCATCGTGAACGAGTACCCCGGTGAGGGCTCCGGGCTGACCAGTCCCGGCGACGCAGGGAGACACCGCTGTCTGCTCCAGTGCTGGCCCAAGACAGAGCCGAGACGGAACCAAACGACCCTGAGAGCTGTGCCCTGGACCCTGGTGTCACTGCAGCAGAGACTCCAGGAGACAAGATGTCGGGGGGTGGGGGGGACATTCTCCCATATCTTTGAGCCTCTGAGCTAATCCTGACGTAGGAAGGGACAGAGGTGGCATCTGTCCCTCAAGAACACCTGGTTATCGGTCCCTGTTGGGGACGCTTGGGTCAAAGCTAAGGTAACAAAAATATACCAAAAAGGACATTTTTGGGGCTTTTGGGGCATCCTGGCGGACTCTGCCCGCCTCTCTCTGCAGAAGCCCAAATCTTTCACGTGCAAAGAAAGGCAGGTGACCCTCCAGCTGGAGCGCGGTGCCCGGGACACCTGTTGTCACCAGCAGCGGGTGGCTCTTGCCTCCGAAAGGCAAAGCTCCGAACTCAGCCCGAGAAGTCACCCGCCCTCGCCCGAAGGCCGCAAGGCTCAGGAATGAGTCACCCGCACCCCCCGTCGCTGGCCTGAGTCGGCTCCCACGAGAGCACAGGAGTGGGGATTCTTCCCAGCTGCCCAGAACCACCCGGCAAAACGCCCGAGGTGCGGGGTGGCAGCTCCATCCCCGCACCTCCGGGGCCAGGCTGGCGGTGGCCTTTGGGGACACTGGATGGTCCGGGGGGAGGGGAGGGGCACGTCCAGGAAAAGTACTGGCAGCCTGGGAGTGTTTGCTTTCTTTCTTTTTTTTAAAACTCTGTTCTAATCTCTATTGTTCTAACGAGGGTGGGGACATCTTGACAAACCAAAGGGGGGGGCCCCACAGGGACAGCAGGCAGCGTGGGGGCGGGGAGAGGGTCGACGCTGGCCGACAGCCAGATCATGTTGGAACTTGATTGCACAGAGCACTAGGGAGCTATGGAAGGCTCTTGAGCAGGGGGAGGAGCATGCTGAGAGCTGGCCCCCAACAAGAGGCTCGGGTGTCTTGAAGGTGGCGACATCCACCTGCAAGAGGAGACGCCAGGTGCCAGCTGGTGACGGACGAATGTCACGGAAGCCACAACATGAGTTTTCCAGCGGGGCGATGACCAGCCGGCGGGACCTCCCCCTTCTGCCACGCTGTACCCACGAAGCATGACTCTGCCGGAATCCCTCGGCCAACCACACGCTGCCATCCCCCCACCAAGTGACCAGCGGGTGAAGGATACTCTGTGAGTCACTGGGGCACTTTCCTCATGCCCAGAGAAAGACAGACCCCGGGAAGCCGGGGACTCTCGGAATGTCCCGGCACCTACTAGAGACCTCTCGGAGACGTGGCCCGGGCGTCCGGGGCCAGGAAGGACCCGAGCGGGGAGGAGGTGACAGTCCTCCCTCGTCACCTCGTCCTCTGGAACATCAGTCCCATCATCCCGGCCCTCACGCCTGCAGTCCCAGCACTCCGGGAGGCCGAGGTGGGAGGATCGCTACTTGGCAGAAACCGCCTTGGATTGTTCATTAACCTCCTCCCGATACCGATCTCCTCTCCCTCCTTGAGCACCATGGGTGGGGTTTGAGGCTGTTTGGCTTCCCTCCCGCCCTCCCGCGCCCGGCACGTAGTAGGTGCTCAATTTGCTGGTGCCGTGTGAACCGGGTTAAGTCGCCATCCCCAGGGGCCCTTCTCTGGGGCGGAGGGAAGAGCCCATGGGTCCAATCTTGCAGGTTTTCCGAGAAGGAAGGAGAGAAGGTGCAGGGCAGGCTCGGGCCACCCCTCCGCCCACCTCCTGCCCAAGTTCAAAGTCCCTGGGGACACAGGCGGGGGATGGGGAGAGCGTCTCATTCACTGAGCAGGCAGCACTCGGGCGCGATTACACAGGACACACAGGGTCAGCGCTTCCCAGATGCAGCCTCGCTGCTCAGAACGGCCGGGCACGGAGCCGTCTGTCCCGCCGTCCCACCGGTCCGCAGTGCCCTGTCACGTCCACGGACTGGGCGGCAGAACTGGGGATGGTAACGGAGCTACTCCTGTCCACAACACAGAAGGACAGCGAGCGTCTAGACAGATGCGGAGTAACGCCAGGATGGGAGAGGAAATCAGAACCGAAAGAAGAACGGACCCAGAAAGGCACAGAAAGGAGTCTCATGTCCTCAGCAACGCCTGAGGAAAGCAGCCAAAGCTGTACACATAGGAAAATGCATAGCCTTACATAAGCAAAGATCAATGGTCGTCGGACGGATGGGCTGAGGACAAGCTGCACATTTTAACGTAGCAGAAGGATCCCTTTTTAGTTTGCACAGTCTCGTGAGGTTGGGGACAGGGACACCCTCCGATCGATCTGGGTGGCGGTTATGCAGGTCCATGCATTTGTAAGAACTCATCAGACCGGGACAGAATGTTTGCATCTCACCCGCACGTAAATTAGACCTCGATTTAAAAATGTTTTTTAGGCCAGGTGCGGTGGCTCATGTCTGTCATCCCAGCACTCTGGGAGGCCGAGGCAGGAGGATCGCCCGAGGTCAGGAGTTTGACACCAGCTTGAGCAGGAGCGAGACCCCGTCTCTACTAAAAATAGAAAGAAATTAGCTGGACAACTTAAAATATATAGAAAAAATTGGCCGGGCATGGTGGCTCATGTCTGTAGTACCAGCTACTCGGGAGGCTGAGGCAGGAGGATCGCTTGAGCCCAGGAGTCTGAGTTTGGTGTGAGCAAGGCTGACGCCACGGCACTGTAGCCCAGGTGACAGAGCGAGACTCTGTCTCAAAAAAAAATAAATAAAAATAAAAATAAAAATACGTTTTGAAAATCATGCAGGGAAACTTAAAAAAATACAAGCTCCCAGCCCCGTGGGTCCGAACCCACAAGGCAACTCCAAGATCACCTCCCGCCCGCTCCTCCACCCTCAGTCACCCCTGAGTCTCCTTCCCGGCACCCCACGGATGACAGTGTGTCCCATGTCACCGCAGCTGCCACCTGCTCCTATCTCTGTCCGGGCTGAGCCAACCTCCTACCCCAAATCCAGAGCCTGCCCGGCACTGACCAAGGTTTATTAACTGACCACACGAGGCCCGGTGGGAAAGACCTCCCGTTCTCCCATGAGGGCCACCCCTGGGCACTGCCAGGTCCCTGGTCCCCCCCTGTGCCCCGAGAACCCACAAACTCAAACAGATGCTTGGAGCAGGGCACAAGGGCCAGCAAGAAGCCAGACGCAGCCCCCCCAAAAATCTCACTTTTGCAGACAGCCTTCTGCAGGAGCAGGGATCGGCCTCTACCCGCCAGGGTGGCCCTGGGGTCCCCAGATTCCCACACAGACCCCATCTACTGCCTTCGGGGGAGTCCTCGTAATTTCTTTCTCTGCTCTTTTCGAGATGCCGGAATATTCTCAACAACACGCAGCGACAGCACCCAGACGGATGGATGACGAGTTCAGGTCAGAAAAGAAACACGGTCCCCAGAGCTCAGGCTGCCTCCGGGGGGGGGGGCCGGGGTGGGGACGAGGTCTGGGGCAGGACGGGGGCTGCCAGGGCTCCCCTAAGAAGGGACAGAATCAATGGGTTCTGCGTCTCACCCCCCTGACCTAAGCATTGGGACACTTTGGGTGCCTCAGTTTCCCCCCCAGGCTCTTACCCAATCTCAGCTGCCCACTCGTCTCCAACCAAGGCTAAAGTGCTTCAGGTGGGTCTCAGTCTGCCCATCTGTAAAATGGGTGCTGCCCACCCGGCTGCCCCGGTCTCTGCAGAGCTGGGTGGGGGGGCCACCGCCCCGGGCCGGGGGGGGGGCTGTCACGGGGCTGGCACAAGTGCATTCCCAAGGGACAAGGGCCGGCGGGCGCACCTTGGCCCCAGCCACACACGGCCGTGACCCGGGCCCTCGTGACGCTGTCTAATCAGCAGCTGCAGGAGCGGCCAGGCCCGGCTTTACGGCTTACCACGGACGTATTTAGCCTCATCTCGCCTCAATCCCCGTCAAGGACAGAGCGGGGCAGCGCCGGCGTCCCCGAGAGCGAGCGCCAAGCCAAGGCTCGGAGGAACCGCGGGGAAACCACTCAAGGTCACCGGCTCGTTCAAACGGAGCCCACGCGACTTAAACTTAGCTCCCTGGGGGCGGAGCCCGGGGAGGGAGACAAGCTCCTGCCTGCCCGGTCCCCCGGTGAATCCTATCAACAGCCCAGCAGACCCATTTCACAGATGAGGAAAGTGAAGGCCAGGTGAGGCTGCTCAAGGCCGACAGTTGGAGGCTGAGCCGGGCCTGAGACCTCCAGCCCTTCTCCAGGAATCCTGCCCACTGTGGCCGGTCCCCCTCTCTCCGATATCCCCCCGGACACCCCGTAGGGACGGACGGAGTCCCTTCCTCCCGCTGAGCCCACCCGCACGTCACCGGGCGACTCCCCGGTCGAGAGGGAGGCGGCGGTTGCTAAGCGCCCGCTGTCTTTGCTCTCGTAAAAATAAACTCCGTCTGGCGAGGAGGCTCCGGACCGGCTCCCCTCCTGCCCGGCCGGCGGAAAATCAGACAGAAATTTCCAAAAGATCTCGGTGACATTTATCACAACGTCGGCCGGGTCCGAGCGGGGTCCCGTGGACACCTCTGGTCCAGCATCTGGGCGGCCGGTGGCTGATTTATGTCCCTCCTGTCCCCGGGTCAGGAAACGGGGAGCCCAGGCTGCCTCCTCGGCCTTTTTGGAGGCCGGTTCTTTGGGAGGCCAGAATCTGGCAGAGACAGGACAGGGACCAAAATAGCCAGTGGCCCTGGCCGGGCACACACCTCCCTGTCTGGGGGAGGGTGGCCCCCGGGTCCCCCCAAGCAACTGCCGAGCCAGTCCAGGCTGAGGCTCCGAGGTCCCCTGGACTCTCCCTGTGTGGCTTCCCCGGTGACAGGGGGACAGGAACCTCCTGCCCAAAAGAGGAACCCCGAGAAAAAAAGGGGACTCGTTGTGAGGAGGATGTGACCCGCCGGCCCCGCTGGCCCCTGGCCGTCCCTTGGGGGGCTCGGTCCCACCAGGAGAGTCAGCCACCTGCTCTAGGCTCACGGGAGCCATGCCTCCTTGCCACCTGCCCTGGGCGGCCGGCCGGGCCACCCAGGCACCGGGGTGGGGGGTGGTGACACCCTCGGGTACAGCGCCCACAACCAGGGCGACACGCAGGGTCACACGCGTGCACGTGGCCAAGGGGACACCTACGCGCATCACTCGCTCGGTGTCACAGACGGACGACACGGGGACACACGCAGCCACGCTCAGAGACACACGGGCGCGAGGACCCCGAGGCTCACGCGAGAGACGCGCGCGCACCTGCGGACGGAGCGCGCAGCCCGTGTCGCCCGCCCGCGAGACAATGCCAGCCCCGCCGGGCCCGCGCAGCGCGACCCTCGCCCGGGCGGGAGGGAAGGAGGGACCGCGGTGGCGGCGGCGGTGGCGGGGACACCCGGGCCCCGTGCACGACGCGAGGCTGGGACAGGGGGCCGCGGGCGTCCCCACCCCGGTACCTGGCGCGGTGGCCGCGGCGCTGCGCTCGCGGGTTCCGGCCCGGGGCCGCGCTGCTGCGTCCGTCCGTGCGCTCGGGCTGCCGCGCGGCGCGGAGGAAGCGGGTCGTTCCGACGCGGCTCCTTCCTGACCTCGCGTGCCTGTTGTCTGAGCAGGCAGCGCTCCGCATCGCCCATCCTGCTGGGTGGAAAAATACCAGCTCGGCCGGGCCGGGGGGCGGGCGTGGGCGGGACTGGGGCGGGGTCGGGGCGGGGCCTGAGCCGCCCGGCCCCGCCCCCCGCGGACACACCACACACACGCATGCACTCGCATGCAAGCACGGGCTGCTGGGCTCGGACACACAAAGAGCCCGGGCTCGCCCCGCGCGCGCGCACGCACGCGCACGCACGCTGCGTGCAGACGCTGCTGCCAGGTGGGCCCGCGGGTCCCCTCCCGTCGCAGGCACCAGACGCCACCAACTAGCTCCCCCCATCCACCTGGGGCTCCTGGGGCTCCCTGATATAGCTGGGTGGCAAACCATGCTCTGGCGATCGTATTCGGAGACTCGCCTCAACATGCCCCTCCGAGAAATGGGCACAGCCACCAGACGCCACCCACTAGCTCACCCATCCACCTGGGGCTCCCAGGGCTCCCTGGGTGGCAAACTACGCTCTGGCGCCCCACTTTCGGGCGATTGTACTTGGAGACTCGCCTCGCCATGCCCCTCCGATAAATGGGCACAGCCACCCAGCCGCCCCACCTCCGGCGGCAGCGTGCGACCTGAGGTTGTCGCAGGAAGCTGGGGGAAGGGCTCCCCCGCATGCTGGCTTGTGCCAGGCTCGGGGACGTCCTCATCTGTGAAACGCAAATAAATTAGGCAGCGGGATTTGTCCCCTCTGGCGGCCGTGGGGCCCCAAGGTCACGGGCTCAGAGCAGCGCGGCACCCGGGAAGCGCCCGGCGGGTGGCAGCCAGCGTGAGCGACTATTTTTAAACGGAGACGGGGCGCGTGCCACTATTCTTGTCCTCATTAGAGCGAGCGGCCCCGAGGTGACCGTTTTCCACGTCCCCGCCCCCGCGGCCTCGGGGCAGCGCGGTGACCTCCCTGGAGGGCCTCTCCCCATCCGCGACCCGCGACCCGGCGTGGCCTCCTCTCCAACCTAGGGGGCCGCAGGGCGAGTCCCAGGGCCCTGAGAGTCGCAGGAGAAATTCCACAGGGTCCCCCCACCCCCGCGAACGGGCCCCGCCCGCGTCCGCTAACCCTGCCCCCCCAAGGCCCGCAGGAATGTCCCCAGGGTGTGACTGCGGAGCAGAATCCCGCAGGGGACATCGTGATGGCGGCGCAGAGACGGGGAGGGGGGGAAGGAGGAGGAGGCAGAAGAGGAGGGAGGAGGAGGAAGGTGCTCAAACCTCAGCCCCAGGAGGAGGAGGGGGAGGAGGAGGAGGAGGGGCTGAGGCTGCTCAGGCCTCAGCCCCAGGGAGAAACAGCAGAGGAGGGGAGGACGGTGGGCAGACAGGGCAGGGCGCCCCGGGGACCGACGTCATCAAACGGGGGGGGGGCTCCCAGGGAGGGGCGCCGCGACCTCAGCGTGGACCCCAGGGCCCCCGGCTCCGTGACTGGGCAGCTCGGGGGTCTCCGCACCGAACACAGCCGCCGGTCGCGCTGCCCTGGACTCCGCTCTGGCCTCCACCCTGGCCTCCACCCTGGCCTCCGCTCTGGCCTCCGCTGGGCTCTGGCGCGACTCAGTACTCAGTTCGTCGCGGTTAATGAAAGCTTGGCGGGTTTCGCATTTCGAACATCTGAACCGGGCCATCACTCACCAGTCTGCAATCACCCCCCCGCCCCTCGCTGGGGGCCGTGTGTGCTCCTCCCGGCTGTCCCCTACAGGGGGGGCTGAGTTTGAGACCTTTGGTGGCACTGAGCTCCCTCCCCGCCCCCCTCGAAGAGATGGCGAGCCCCGGGGAAAGCCACCGGAGGCTTCCCTCGGAGGCCAGGGGCGAGGCCGGGATCCCACGGGGACTCATTCTCCTCCTTCCAGGAACGACAATCCATCACCGGAGGCCACCTGCGGATCCTCCCTGTCAGCAGCTCCCGGGGCTGTAAAATAAAATCGATCCAGGACTTTGCACCAGACTTCAACGTCCCTCGCTAGGGAAGAGCCCGTGTCATCTGGCAGCCTGGGGGACGAGAGCTGCTGCAGGTGGGCTGGGCGCAGCGGCTCATGGCTGTCACCCCGGCACTCTGGAGACCGAGGTGGGAGGATCGTTTGAGCTCAGGAGTTCGAGACCAGCCTGGGCAACATGGCAAGATCCCGTCTCTACTAAAAAGATAGAAAGAAATTAGCTGGACAACTAAAAACATATAGAAAAAATTAGCCGGGCATGGTGGCGCATGCCTGTAGTCCCAGCTACTCAGGAGGAGGCTGAGGCAGGAGGATCGCTTGAGCCCAGGAGTCTGAGGCTGCTGTGAGCGAGGCTGATGCCACGGCACTCTAGCCCGGGCGACAGAGTGAGACTCTGTCTCAAAACACGGAAAGACCGTTGTCCCAATGCCGGCGGGAGGTGCTGGCCATGTGGCCAGCCTCTTGGGACTCTCCTGGGAGCCATTCTGCGCAGGCGCAGGGATGATGACATGGCTGCTCAATGCGCCTCTCCCTGCCCTGGTCACTGTCTTCGGCCGTGTCCACCACGGGGCGCGAACCCACAGCCACACCGCGGGGCCCTGAGGACCTGCCCGCCCGCCCTCCGCGCACCGGCTTGCGAATCCCGGCTTCTTCCTCCCTCAGGCGCTGTGTGACCTACAGCGAATCCATGCACCTCTCTGTGCCTCAGTTTTTCCCCTTTCCCAATTGCTGTGCAGATCGGGCAGAGGTGACTCCAGGGAGGCATCCTGCCTCCTCCCTGGGCCTCCACCCTTGCTCCTCTGTCCCCGAGAGCACTCTGCCCGCTCCCCTCCCGCGGCCTGGGTCTCTGCCACATGCTTGGGGACCCAGACACGGAGCTCCCTGGAGGCAGGAACTTCTTGGCAGAGGCCCCCGGGTCCGGATGTGGTCTGCGGGTGACGAGTCTGCGAGGGAGGCTCACTTCCTCCTTCCTCTCTGCCTGCAGGAGCAGCAGAGCTGTCCCGGAGCCGGGCACACCGGGACGGTGTCGGTGCTGGGGAGGGCGGGGAGGGGGCGTCCCCAAAACACCAGGCCCGGTAGGCGAGAGAGGGCAGGGTGAGAGAGAGTCCTAAGTATAGGGACCCGCCAAGAGAACCTTCCAGGACATGGCGAGGGGCTCCACGCTGGGCTGGTGGAGGCCACACGGGGGGGTGATACATGCCAACAGCCACTGGGCTGCGAGCTTTAGATCTGTGCATGTCACCAAAGACAGCGGAGCCCTCAGTGGAAGTCACAAGGCAGGCACACCTGTCATCCCGGCACTCTGGGAGGCCGAGGCGGGAGGATCGCTCAAGGTCAGGAGTTGGAGACGAGCCTGAGCAAGAGTGAGACCCCGTCTCTATGAGCCTCTGTCTGCCTCAGTTTCCCTCCTGGGGCATGAGAAGCATCGCCAAGGCGACCTGGCCCAACCCTCCTCCAGGAAAAGAGCCCGTCCTCTCACTCCCAGGGGTGTCCTGACCAAGCACATTGACCTCAGCGGGTCTGGGCTGGGGTTTCAGAGTCTAAATTCCTTTTTCTTGTTTGTTTTTTCCCGAGACAGAGTCTGACTCTGTCGCCCGGGCTAGAGTGCCATGGCGTCAGCCTCGCTCATAGCAACCTCAGACTCCTGAGCTAAAGCGATTCTCCTGCCTCAGCCTCCCGAGTAGCTGGGACTACAGGCATGTGCCACCACGCCCGGCTAATTTTTTCTATATGTTTTTAGTTGTCTGGCTAATTTCTTCCTATTTTTTTAGTAGAGATGGGGGGTCTCACTATGTTGCCCAGGCTGGTCTCCAACTCCTGACCATGAACGATCCTCCTGCCTCGGCCTCCCAAGTAGCTGGGACTACAGGCATGCGCCACCACACCCGGCTAATTTTTTCTATATATTTTTAGTTGTCCGGCTAATTTCTTTCTATTTTTAATACAGACGGGGTCTCGCTCTTGCTCAGGCTGGTCTCGAGCCCCTGACCTCGAGCGATCTTCCCCCCTCGGCCTCCCAATCTCTAACAAGCCTGGATCCCACTGTCAGAGATTCCGATTTGAATCCGTAGGAGGCTTTGCTAATTTTTTTTTTTTTTAAACAAAGGTCTCCCGGCGATTTGAACGTCTTGGCAGAGCCGAGGATCCCTGTGCCAGACGTCTGTCCCCAGGCGGGCTGATCCCTCCGCATTCTTGCCTGGGCCTCTCCCGGTGGCTGCCTCCTTGAATTCGGTTATTTTTCTTTCCCTCCTTCCCCAAACACAACAATTCAAAACATTCCCGGCTCCCAGACAATAAACAAAGCCCGGAGACACGCGCCCCTGCCGGCTTTGTTCCCACTTATGGGCTGATCTGAGGCCGGCCTGATTGGGCTCCCGGGGGGACGGGTCATCTGAGCCGGGGCAGGCAACCCCGGGTGACCCCCCGAGGCCACTCCCTGCCACCCCCTGGGGGTGGGGGGAAAACAGAGGGTCAGCAACGGCGAGTGGCCTGTCTGGGGACCTAGAGTGATGCTGAGAAGAACCCTCCCTCCCTCCCAGCCGTGGGACCCACGGGGACGGACGTTCTGTTCCAGCCTCTGCCCTTTGCCGGCCGCGGCCTTAGGCAGGAGATCGGCCCCAAACGGAGCCTCAGTCTGTCCGTCTGTAAAATGGGCCGGCGCCAGGGCCCCCATCAGGGCGGATGTGAAAGTTGGAGGCCGCAGCGGGTGGGGGCGGGGTGAGTGTTTGTCGTTATGACCCTTGTTCTGGTTCTTTCTGCCACGCTGTGAGCCAGAGGGACACCCTGCGGGACGGTGGGACGGGGGAGTGGCAGGTTGTCACTGCGTCTCTGGACGCCCGACCTGGGCTCAGTCCAGGGGTCGTTTTGGAGGCCAGGATGGGAAGGCTCAGTTCGGGGTCACCATGGCGGCGGCGGGGATCCCGGGCAGGCCCCGGGGGAGGAGGGCTTGTCACACGGGAGCTTGAACTTGGGCCCGGAACATTCCTCATTAGCCAGCCATGCTGCTCTCTGCCGGGTCACTGGGGGAGGAAATGTGGAGGCCGCCAGGGGCCACCCCTAGACCCTCCCACACCTCCTCCTGCCACTCGGGGCTGTCCCCACCGGTGACAGCGTCACAGCCTCAAAAACGGACAGCCAGCCTCCCCCGGTCAAGGTCAGCCCCAAACACAACCCTCTTTGCCCACCGTCAGAGCCGCCGGGATCCCACGCCTGGACCTCTCTGTCCTCAGCCAATCGTGCGGGGACGAGGCCCACTCAGAGGCGGAGAGTCACTTAAGCAGCCTAGGGACACCGGGACTCCGGCATGACCAGCTCCGGCCGGGCATGTCCCTCTGGCCCCGCGGCGTCTAGACCCAGAATCCAGCCACTTCCCAGTGGCCATCGTCGCCAACTGCTGGGACTGGTGCAGTAGCCAGTTCGCCGACCTCCCTGGCCTCTGCTGCCTTCTTCCATCCTGCAGATGGGACCCTGGGGCGGGAGCTGCTGTTCACGGAGACGCGTGCCCACGAGGAGCGTCATCCGGCAGCCTGGGGGCAAGGACCCATTTCGCAGATGGGGAAACTGAGGCTTGGAGACAATGAGGTGGCTGCCCCAGGAGGTGGCATTTGACTCTGCGAGTCCCAGACCCTGAGCTCCCTCCCACGGGCCAGAGGAGCAGCGAAAGCCAAGAGGGGGACACCAGGACGGAGGTCACCACGTGGGCAGGGCCAGGGTGGAGGGGGCGTCTGGTTTTGGGCACGAGCCCCGTGACCTCCTGTGCTCGGCGCGTGACCACGGTGACTGGACGCGGGACGGTCCGCCAGTCTGCCCACCCGGCCCCGGATTTTCTATGCGATGGTCCAGCGAGACCAGGAGAATTGTGCAGTCACCGCTTCGGGCAACGACCTCCACACCGGGCCCGGTTGCCGTGGAGCAGGCAGACAGCGCCGCGACCCGCCCGCTGTCCTGGCTCCCTGCCGACGACAGGGAGGCTGTGTCTGTTTGCTCGGCCTCCGGAGTTCACCGCCCCGCCCTGTGTCCCTGTGCCTGGCCTGCAGCCACCGCGCCTGACCTGGGGCTCCTGGATGTGACCGAGGAGTCCGTGACCTGTGATTTCCTGGAAAGCACAGGGGAGACCAGATCTGGGCTCGGCCACGGCTCAGCTGTGTGAGTTCGGGCAAAACGCTGAACCTCTCTGGGCCTCTGTTTCTTCCCACATAGAGGGAAGAGGGGGCCGAGCCCTGAAGTCCTAATCACGGGAAGCCGCCCAGGACGAGGCGTTTTCAGGTACTGAGGGAGTTTGTCTTGGCTGGGCGCGGAGGCTCACGCCTGTCATCCCGGCACTCTGGGAGGCCGAGGAGGGAGGATTGCTTGAGGTCAGGAGTTCGAGACCAGCCTGGGCAAAATAGCAAGACCCCATCTCTACTATAAATAGAAAGAAATTAGCCGGACAACTAAAAATATATAGAAAAAATTAGCCGGGCATGGTGGTGCATGCCTGTAGTCTCAGCTACTCGGGAGGCTGAGGCAGGAGGATCGCTTGAGCCCAGGAGTGTGAGGTTGCTGTGAGCGAGGCTGATGCCACGGCACTCTAGCCTCGGTGACAGAGTGAGACTCTGTCTCAAAAAAAAAAGCAGAACGGAAGAGGAAGTGGATGCGGGTGGCCAGCGGGTCCCCGATGCCCCCGGGCCCTTTGCTGTCGTCCTGGCGACTCACCCTTCGCTTTGCCAACAGGAAGTTCAGCAACCGTCTGACCCCCTGGGAGGGGCGGAAGCCGGGTTGCAATTCCGGCCGCTGCCGTCTCCGGGGCGCCTGTCCGCGTAGACAGCAGCGGGGACAGCCGTGCACCCCGTCCTCCGGCCTCAGTCTCCCTGTCCTCGCCTTCCTGAGCTGCCCAGGGATGTCCCCGCTGCCTCCTGGCCTCTTCCTGCTCCTCCCCGGAGCCGAGATGTCCCCCGTGGTCAGTCCCGGCTCACCCTGCACCCAGGCCCCGGGGCCACCCGGGGAGGGGACTCTCTCCAAGGCCCCTGCGGGGACCCTCCTCACCCCTTCCATTCACAGGGGTGGGTGGAGGCTGAGGGTGATGGGGGAGGCTGGCGGTGCCCAGGTCCCAAATGGCCTCCCCCGCTGAGCCGGGGTGTGAGGGGGAAATCGGGAGCCATGGAGGGTTGTAGGCAGATGACGGCCGCACTTGGAGATACGCCACACGGCTTCACTTGGGTGGGGGGGGCCCCAAAGTGGCTGAGGCTGGAGGCCGGGTGGAGGCCAGGGGTGGGATGAGGGAAGGAGTGACAGTGGGGGCCACTGGGGTGGCCCAGGTCCCTCGTGATGTCAACCAGCTCATGTGCACTTTGGCCTGGGTGGAGGGGATGGGAGGAGTTCGCCGGTGGCCTTGCCAGAGGACGGCCACCTGGCATCGCCCCCGGCAACCGGACAGATGGCTTAGGGCTCAGAACGGCGGGTCATGGGGAGGGGGACGTCTAATTCCTTTTTTTTTTTTTTTTTTTGAGACAGAGTCTCGCTCTGTGGCCTGGGCTAGAGTGCCGTGGCGTCAGCCTCGCTCACAGCAGCCTCAGACTCCTGGGCTCAAGCGATCCTCCTGCCTCAGCCTCCTCCTGAGTAGCTGGGACTACAGGCATGTGCCACCACGCCCGGCTAATTTTTTCTATATGTTTTTAGTTGGCCAATTAATTTCTTTCTATTTTTAGTAGAGATGGGGTCTCGCTCTTGCTCAGGCTGGTTTTGAATTCCTGACCTCAAGCAATCCTCCTGCCTCGGCCTCCCAGAGTGCTGGGATGACAGGCTTGAGCCTCCGCGCCCGGCCTCTTCTCTTTCTTGTAAGCTGCAGTGTCCTCGTCCGCCCGATGACTGGGCCTCGCCTGTCCCACCCTCTGCGGGCCACCTAGGCTGGGTCCCCTCCAGCCGCCTCGAGACCTGTGTCCTGCGTCCTCGCTTTGCCCCCCCGGCCCCCTGGAGGGCTGAGATTCCTCGAACACATCTGAGGCTCTCCCCCGGTCGCCCTCCGTGGCTCCCCATTGCTCTGAGACAAAGCGCAGGCTTCCGTCACGCTTCTGAGTGCGTCCTGTCCCCCCGTCTGAGACGCTTGTCCTCGCAGCGGTGCCGGGGGAGAGACCCCCATGATCCAGGCTGAGACCTGGGGGAGTGAGCAAGTTGTAGGGGGCGGGCGCCAGGCCACCGGGAGGAGGTGACGGGGACAGGGCAGGACCCACATGGGACAGTCCCCCCTTCCCAGGCTGCCGGGACTCTGGAATGCGCCGGCCCGGCCTGGCCCGGCCCGTCTGCGGTTGGAGAAACATCCCGCTGGAAACAGACCCAGCTCGTTCCTGGTTGAGGCCAAGGCAGGGACCCTGGGACCTGGGGACGGGAGGGTGTCACCCTGAGGGCCGGACCGGGTCACATCCCTCCTCAGCCCGAGCAGGGACGGCCTTTTCCGGCCTCCCGCCTGTCGTTACCGTCCTGCATACCCCTGGGGACGGGGCACTCACTATCTGTCTCGGAGCCGCCGACGGCTCCACGGGCGGGTGTCGGTTGGGCTTCCCTGTTATCCGCCCCATCCCCGGCCACCGTGGGGCCGCGCCCTGCTCCCCGGTGACTGGCTTCTTCTCTGTCCCGTTTCCGGAAGATTCTGTGGTTTCCCAACACTGGCCAGGAGCAGCTTCGTGCACCAGCGGGACCGATGGGCGGGACACGGGGAAGAAGTCCGTGCCTTTCGGGGATGGCCCCGCAGACGCGGTTCGAGTCCCGGCTGTCCCTACGGCGGCTCTGTTTCCCCCGAGCCTCAGTTTACCCACCTGTAAAATGGGAACAATGAAAGCATCTAGGTCACGGGCTGTTCTGAGGCTTAGATAAGAGGCGCGTGGCAGGAGGGGGAACTTTCTGGACTCCACCCAGTCCCCGTCCTCGGCCTGGCCCACCCCCCCTTCCTTGCTCTCGGAGGCCTCCTTTCCTCCTCCTCTCTCCCCCCAAGCGAGTCAGCCTCGCCCCGTCTGGTCGCCCCGTTGCCCATGCCGGAGAGGCCCCCGACGCAGGCTGACCGGAACGGGGGGCCTGGTGCCAACGTGCCTGATGGTGCAAGAGAGCCTCAGTTTGCCTGCCCCGAGAAATGGGTACAAGAGCCCAGTCCCTACTTTTCTCCCCCTTCGCGTGCCCGGCGACCCGGTGGCCCTGTGTGCGCACGTCCTGGGAAAGAAACAAAAACAGATGTTTGGGTCGAACCCTTGGGGCCCTCACAGCCGGGGTTGTTGTTGTTACATAAGTTCTAGAGCTTGTTTTTTTTTTTTGCACCTGGAGTCGTGAGCGGGGCCCAGAGCCCCCGGCTTGTTGGGACGTCGTCGGCCGGAATGAATCTAATTTTGGGATCCGGCCTCCGTCCTGCTCCTCCCCGGACCCGAGATGTCCTCCGTGGTCAGTCCCGGCTCACCCTGCACCCGGGCTCCGGGGCCACCCAGGGCGGGAACTCTCTCCAAGGCCCCTGCAGGGACCCTCCTCACCCCTTCCCTTCACAGGGGTGGGTCTCATGGAATCTCCTGTCGCCAGTGGGCACCGCGGGTCCCCGCCTGAGTTGGCCGCGGGGCTGCGGGGGGCGGGGGGGGGGTACGGGCGCCAGCCCCGGTTCCCACGTGACAGACTCTGTTTACTGGCCTCTTCCTACAGATTCCTGCGTTAAGATCCCCGGAGCCGCCGGGAGGCGCCCAGGCAGGTCCCCTGGGGGGTGGAGTCACCGAGGACCCTGTGACAGGACTCACTAGTTACAAAGGGACCCGGTGCTAAGGGACAGAAGGAAACCCGGCTGGCTCCGTGGGTCCAAAGTGTGGCTGGGAGCTGAGTGTTTCTGGAAGCTTCCTTCCCGCTTTTGTGTCATTAAGAAAGCATGGAGAACCTTCCCTGGCCGGGCGCGGTGGCTCACGCCTGTCATCCCAGATGCTGGGGAGGCTGAGGCGGGAGGATCACTCAAGGTCAGGAGTTCGAGACCAGCCTGGGCAACATAGCAAGGCCCTATCTCTACTAAAAATAGAAAAAAATTAACTGGCCAACTAAAAATATACATAGAAAAACAAGCCGGGCGTGGTGACGCATGCCTGTAGTCCCAGCTACTCGGGAGGCTGAGGCAGGAGGATCGCTTGAGCCCAGGAGTTTGAGGCTGCTGTGTTCAAACGATCCTCCCGTCAACCTGTCCCTGCGGCTCTGACATCTGGTAATGACACTGCTCCTGCTGACTCAGATGACGGGGAGGACACGGCTTCTCCCCTGCGGGGGAGAAAGTCACTGAAACCGGTTGCCACATGCGGCCTGAGGGAGGCCTTCCCAGGGAACGTGTTCATCTGCACAAGATCTGAAGGTCTTAATGAACCACAAGCTCAACCCGTATCAACCATTTAAAATATCTTACGATCGCTTTTGCTGCCTCTACGGTTTATGCAGAGGAGGGGAAGGGGCCTCAGACTCTGTCCTCTGTTTGGTGTTGGTTTTGGGGGGGAGGGTCTGTGGCTCATCCCTGAGATGGGGACACAGCAGACGGAGAAAATCTGAAGGCTACTGGAGAGCAGGGAGGCGGCTGGGGCTTCTGTCCTGTGAAGGGGCAGGTGACAGGTGGGTCTGAGGCCCAAAGGACGGAGCCGGGGCCCTCCCGTCTCCCAGACGAGCAACGGGAGGCAAACCTGTGCTCTACGCAGGGAAGTTCTGTCCTGGGCACAGCTCGTCCCGTGCGTGGCTACAAGGTTCCCAGGGAGAGGAGAATTTGTCCCCAACGTCAACCGAGGCTGCTGTCCACGGTGGCGCGTTACAGAAAAGCTCCCACCCCTTCACTCCAAGGTCCTCTGACGCAAAGCGGCACCTTTGTCCTTGCGCCCTGCGGCCACTGGCCACGGCCCCGAGACGGGGACCCGGTGCCGCCAGGCTGTTTACCGGAAGGACGCCGGGTCCCCTTCACGTGGCCGGGTGGGACGAGGGCCCAGGGTGGCTTCCGCGGAATGTGCCACCGGCCCCCTGGCTCCGTCTGGAATTTCACGGGGACACTCTGCAGTCACTAAACTTAGCACCGGGGCCCCGAGCGTGCCAGGGGCTCGGAGTGAATCATCGGTGAGTCGGCAGGAAAGAGACGCAAGGGGGGCGGGCTCTGGGGACGCGGCGGCGTCCTCCGTGGGACACCTGAGACTCCCGGGGTCTGTCCCCGTCCTGGTCCCCTCCGCCTCCAAGACACAGCCTGGTCCCCCAGAGGAGGGTCTGTGCTCTGTGCTCTTGGGGTGGGCTGTCCAGTCGACCATTTAGTCCCCCAAATTTATTGAGCACCTACTAGACGCACGGCAACCCGCTACCACGACGCCCCGAACACACTGCCGGGGACTGCACACAAACTGTCCACCTGTCCCCTGCGGTTCAGGTTGTCCTGAGGGGGACAGACAAGCGGGGTGTGGATGCTGAGAGCCAGAGCCCCAGCCGGCGGGGGGGAGAAATCAGGGTGGCTTCCTGGAGGAGGAGGTGGCATCTAAATGGAGACCTGGAAGTGGAGGCGGAGCTCCGCCGGGGACACGAGAGGGTTAGGGTGGTTCAGAGCAGATGGCCAGGCCTCCCGGGGCAGCCCTCTGACACCTGAGCCGGCTGTTTCCCATGCTCCCCCCTCACGACGCCATGTTTCCTGGTGACGATGTCCCAGGGGAGGAAGATGGCCGCTCTTTGGGGGCGGCTGGGCAGACTTGGTCTGGAATCTCAGTTCCCACTTTCTAAGCCTCAGTTTTCCCCTTCTGTAAAATGGGCATGACTGTGAGTCCTCCTGCTTGGGGCCAGGGGGAAGCACTTAAGTGAGCTGCATCGCCCCGTGCTGGGGGGACCTAGGACGGAGGGATTGATTTCGTTTTGTTTGAGACACAATCTCGCTCTGTCGCCATGGTGTCAGCCTCGATCACAGCAGCCTCAGACTCCTGGGCTCAAGCGATCCTCCTGCCTCAGCCTCCCAAGTAGCTGGAACTACAGGCATGCGTCACCACACCCGGCTTGTTTTTCTATATATATTTTTAGTTGGCCAATTAATTTCTTTCTATTTATAGTAGAGACAAGCTCTCGCTCTTGCTCAGGCTGGCCTCGAACTCCTGACCTCCTACCTCGGCCTCCCAGAGCGCCGGGATGACAGGCGTGAGGCCGAGAGGGAGCGGTTTCAGTTTGGCCAGGGGCGTCTCCCCTCCCTCCTGAGCGTAAGGCTGCTGCCCCTTCTCCAAAGCCCTGGGTTCCCCGGCCTGGCCCAGGCAGGGGAGGGTCCATGCCACCGGCGCCGGGGAGCTTTGTTGTCCACACAGTCCCTGGGCTTGTGGCATCGTCACCAGCTACATGGGCTGGATTGCAGGCTCCGCCCCCTCCCTGGGGACAAACGGAAGGTCAGCCTCCTTCTCGTGCCCAGCAGCTGTCCCCGCGAGAGGGACCTGAGTGCTGGTTGCCCTTGCTGCGGTCCCAGCGGCAGCCAGTTCTCAGATGGACGGGGACAGTTCCCCACTGTCCTCACTGCCGGGCGTGGGCACGCACCACTGACCCACATCTGCCAGCGGCCAGTGCCACCTGCAGACGCCGGCTGCGGGGACGGGGGCCTGGGGGACCCTTCCCCGTCCCGCCTGCCCGTCCCCAGCGGATTCTCCGGGGCCTGACCTCCTCCTGCACTGCTGGCCTCGGGAGACCCTGCCTGCGACCTGCCCGCGCGTTCCCTGGGGGCGGTGACGTTTTTATTTTAGGATTTATGGAGCGGCTCCCGTGGGATCCCGGGGTTCGCTCGTGAATTCCTCGCCCCTGGCAGCCTGGGAGCTCGGGGTCACCCCCTCGGCTTCCGGGCGGAGGAGCCTGGGCACAGCCGGGAAACAGATGGGCCAGATCTGGGGATCCAGATGACGCAGTTCAAATCCCAGGCCGCCCTCGCCCCGCGGGACACACACAGCGAACGGCGTCACCCTTAATGCCGCAGCGCTGAGTGGGGGGTGACCTTCTTAGCACCCTTCAGCTGGAGGCAAGAACGACACCAAGGGTCCGGGTGGCCCACAGCCCTTCTTCCCTTCCTATGCAGCTGGCACCCCTCCCACTGCTCCTCTGGCCATGGCTGAAAAGCGTCTGGGGGTTGGCACCGACTGGACCAATCGTAGCCCACCCTGCCTGGCCACGGAATAGCAGCCCACTCATGGGCAATCTGCACGGGCCGATGAGCCTCAACCCAGGGAGGTATTTTGCAACTTGGCGCTCACGGCCTGGCGTGGTGGCTCACGCCTGTGATCCCAGCACTCTGGGAGGCCAAGGCAGGAGGATTGCTCAAGGTCAGGAGTTCGAGACCAGCCTGAGCAAGAGGGAGACCCCGTCTCTACTAACACATAGAAAGAAATTAATTGGCCAACTAAAAATATATAGAAAAAAAATTAGCCGGGCATGGTGGCGCATGCCGGTAGTCCCAGCTACTCGGGAGGCTGAGGCAGCAGGATCGCCTGAGCCCAGGAGTCGGAGGCTGGTGTGAGCGAGGCTGATGCCATGGCACTCTAGCCTGGGTGACAGAGTGAGACTCTGTCTCAAAAAAAAAAAAAAAAGAAAACACTGAGAAGCAGTGGACGTGAAGGGGAGGCCAGGTGACGAGGTCAGGTTGTGGCCAGATCGCAGCGCCCAGCACAGAGAATGAGTGGGGGGGCACTGGGGAGCCATGGAAGGTGCTTGAGCAAGAGAGTGACCAGAGGGCAGGGGAGCATCATGGGATTGATTTGGGCGCCCGCTGTACTGTTTATCTGAGTCTGGGTGAAGATCTTGGCTGCCAGCGAAAGCGCCCGGCTAAGCCGGCCGAACAATGGCCTCCCAGCCTGCCTTTGTGTGACCGGATTCCTGCTGTGCAAACCGCCCTACTTCCTGCTCCCAACCTGCCAGGAGCCGCGGGAAGTGACTTGATTCCCCCGTAATATGTTCATTCATGGCTGGGCCGTTTTCCAAACCGCGGCTCCACCCTGCAGCCTCTGCCAAAGGGCCCTGGGTAGGCTGAGGAGCTGGGCAAGCCGGGCCCTGGGGCCTTACGCAGAGAAGCAGGGTCCCCAGAAGGTCTTTTTATTTTTTGAGACAGAATCTCGCTTTGTCACCCGGGCTAGAGTGCCGTGACGTCAGCCTCGCTCACAGCGACCTCAGACTCCTGGGCTCAAGCGACCCTCCCGCCTCAGCCTCCGCACCCGGCCCAAAGGGTCTTTCCATTCCGTTGAGATGGTGACACCTCACATTAGCGTTTCTGTTTGCACTTCAAGTTCAAACCAAGGGCAGACGCTTAAACCCCAGTCTGGGGTTAAGTTTCCATGTCCAGAGCGAGTTCTCAGGCCCCAGGCACGGAGGCTCATGCCTGTCATCCCGGCGCTCCGGGAGGCCAAGGTGGGAGGATCGCTCGAGGTCAGGAGTTAGAAACCAGCCTGAGTAAGAGCGAGACCCCGTCTCTACTAAAAAAATACCAGGAAATTAGCTGGACATTCTCCATTGCTATTTCCGGCTAAAAAAATATATATGTATGTAAATAAGTTAAAATTAAGAATAACAAAAAACAGAAAGAAATTATCTGGACAACTAAAAATATACATAAAAAAAATTAGCCGGGAGTGCTGGCCCATGCCTGTAGTCCCAGCTACTCGGGAGGCTGAGGCAGGAGGATCGCTCGAGGTCAGGAGCTTGAGACCAGCCTGGGCAAGATAGCAAGACCCCATTTCTACTATAAATAGAAAAAATTAGCCAGGCGTGGTGTCGCACGCCTGTAGTCCCAGCTACTAGGGAGGCTGAGGCAGGAGGATCGCTTGAGCCCAGGAGTCTGAGGTTGCTGTGAGCGAGGCTGACACCACGGCACTCCAGCCCGGGCGACAAAGCAAGATTCTGTCTCCAAAAATAAAAAACAAAAAACAAAAACAAATGGCAGGAGGGGCTCATCTTTGGATCCTTCCGGTCCCTAAATCCCTAAATTTAGCAGCGAGGATTAAGTCCAGATAAACGGCCGGTTACGTAACCCCACATCCCGGTCCCTGCCCTCTCCCCTTGGAATAAGCGGCTTTAATCAGCTCACCGCGGGCCCCGATCCCCTGAGAAGCCACTGACCTTACATAAGAAGGCACGTTGGCCGAGCGTGTCACCGGGCGCAAACACACACACACACACACATACACACAGACACACGGGTTCAGACGCTCCCCAAACACGGACACGGACAGCAGATGCCGAAGCAGCCTGGATAGTCCCAGATCGACCACGTGCAAAGCTGAGAGAAGCTTCCAGTCAACAGGAGCTTTGCATTCATCACCTAAAGATAAATCACCCGCATCTGTCAAAGACCACTTTCTCCACAAAGGAAGGAGAGCCGCAGAGTTGTCGGCTGTGTGATAGAAAAGGAGAATTCGGGGGGTGACGTTCCTACGTCGTCAGACCCGCCCAGCAATGGGACGGCCGGTCTGCGAAAGCAGTGAGCTGCCTGTCGCTGGAGGCGAGCAAAAGTCGGGACCATGGATAAGGATTCCTGCACTGAGCACAGACCAAGGGGTGACTGACATGGAAACGGGATCTTCTAGGTGCTAGAAATTGCGTTCTACACCTCTTTTTTTCTTTTTTTTCTTTTTTTTTGAGACAGAGTCTCGCCTGGGCCAGAGTGCCGTGGCATCAGCCTTGCTCACAGCAACCTCAGACTCCTGGGCTCAAGCGATCCTCCTGCCCCAGCCTCCCTCCCGAGTAGCTGGGACTACAAGCATGCGCCACCATGCCCGGCTAATTTTTTCTCTATATATTTTTAGTTGTCTGGTTAATTTCTTTCTATTTTTAGTAGAGACGGGGTCTTGCTATGTTGCTCAGGATGGTCTCAAACTCCTGACCTCGAATGATCCTCCTGCCTTGGCCTCCCAGAGTGCCGGGATGACAGGTGTGAGCCTCCACGCCCGGCCTCTACAGCCGATACCATGGAGACAGAAACGAGGATTCCTATGGCAAATCCTGCCTAGAGGTCCGGACACTCAGGATTCTGTAGCTCGGTGAGGAAGAGTATCTCGATCGAGATACTCGATAGTATGTAATGTCTGCCGCGGGTGCAGGAGGGGAGCAGGGACCCTGTGCTATTTGCCCGTGATGCAGCCCCTGACTTACTCATCCCTTTATGGATACGGAGTCCGATTTGGAGGCTGGCAGTTGGTCGGTGACAAAGCCTAGATGGGGACCCGGTCACTCCAGCCGGGACCCGGCATGGGTTCTATGTTTCTGCTCACGGCCGCTCTGTCCTGCCTCTGGATGCCGTCAGGGACTGTCCTGGGGCCAGATTTGCCGCCCCCCACTGGCCGGCCGCGACACCCATCCGCAGAAGCCACGGGCGTCGGAGTCTGCGACCTCTGGGTCGCGGGTTCCTGGAGGTCGGTCACCTGCTGGACCTGATGACCATGCTGACCCTGGATGGAGCCGTCTCTGACCCCCACCCACCCTGGAAAATGGGGCTGGGTGATCACCCCCCCACACACACACAGCACAGATGGGGAAACGGAGGCACCCACAAAGGGGCCGGCTCTCTTCCTCGCCCATGGGCTTGGTGGCTCATCAAAGCCCAGCGTTTCCAGACAGGGAGCACAGCCCAGAGCAGATGGCCTGGGGGGCTGGACCCTGTCCCTGTCACCGACTCTGACTCCCTCCTTTTGTGACAACGGGAACACCAAGGTGACAAATGCGTCAAGCCACTCAGTATCTTGGCCAGGACCTTGGAGTTTAAATAATGTACAGGGAGGGCACGGTGGCTCACGCCTGTCATCCTGGCACTCTGGGAGGCCGAGGAGGGAGGATCGCTGGAGGTCAGGAGTTCGAGACCAGCCTGAACAAGAGCAAGACCCCGCCTCTGCTAAAAATAGAAAGAAATTGGCCAACTAAAAATAAATTAGCAGGGTGTAGTGGCTCACGCCTGTCATCCCAGCACTCTGGGAGGCCGAGGCGGGAGGATCAATCGCTCGAGGTTAGGAGTTCGAGACCAGCCTGAGCAAGAGCGAGACCCCGTCTCTACTAAAAAAAATAGAAAGAAATTACCTGGACAACTAAAAATATATAGAAAAAACTAGCCAGGCATGCTGGCACATGCCTGTAGCCCCAGCTACTCAGGAGGAGGCTGAGGCAGGAGGATTGCCTGAGCGGAGTCGGAGGCTGCTGTGAGCAAGGCTGACACCACGGCACTCTAGCCTGGGCAACAGAGAGACTCTGTCTCCAAAAAAATAAGAATCCACGGGGACGGCGGCTTTGTGACCCCAAACTGAGCTAGGGAGGGGGGCGAGGCCGCCGTCCCCAAGCCCGGGGTCTCCCCGCGGCTGACATGTGACCTCGGGTCCCCTTCGAAGAGGCCAGAGACTTTCACTGCAGCCTGGACAGCGTGTCCATGAGCCGGGAAAGCCGTGGGGCCGTCCGTGCCCCGAACGAACGGGCAGCTCAGAGGAGGGCGGGGACCCTGGTGCCAAGGCGCAGAGGACCTGGCCTCGGTCCTTCCCAAGCAGGTCCCAGCCTGTCCTCACAGCTTGTTAACTGGGAGATCAGTGACATCCGGCATTGCCAACATCTTGGCATCAGATGGCTTTCTGCAAAACAAAAATTAAAAAAAAAACTTTTGTGGCCAGAATGAAAAAAAAAAAAACCCACAAGGGCCGGGTTTGTGCCACACCCGCCCCCAATGACATGCGAAATCACGCGTGTGCATGAGTGTTCCCAGAGGTGGAGGTGTCGGGGGGCGTCTCCCGTTATCTGGACTCTCCAAGGGCCGCCTGCCCCGGCGAAGGGTTAAGAGGCGGCCGGTCGTCCCGGATATGGTGACCGTCACGTCTATTTCTGTCCCTGTCAGCCTCCTGAGGCCCGCGCGTTTCAAGGAGTTTGCGTCTGCAGAGCGCGCGCCAACTGGCGCCCGGGGGTGCCGTGGGGGGTTGGAGGGGCGGGACGGCCCAAACCCAGCTGCGGGGGAGGCTCCTGGCTATGACAACGTCCTCCCGGGTCACCAGGAGCTGCCTGGGGGCCAAAGCCGGGAGTTGGGGAGGGAGCTGGAACGTGGGCAGGGCCAGCCCAGCGGCAGGCTCGTTCCCTCTGACGCGCTGTGTGGCCTCGGACAACACTCTTTCCCTCTCTGTTCTCGCCTGTCCCGGAAGGTGACGTGGGTGGAGCCTGCCACGGCCTTAAATAACATCATCAGCTCACCCTTATTTTTTTGAGACAGAGTCTTGCTCTGTCCCCCGGGCTAGAGTGCCGTGGCGTCAGCCTCGCTCACAGCAGCCTCCAACTCCTGGGCTCAAGCGATCCTCCTGCCTCAGCCTCCTGAGTAGCTGGGACTACAGGCATGCGCCACCACGCCCGGCTGATTATTTCTATATATTTTTAATTGTCCAGCTAATTTTCTTTCTATTTTTTTCAGTAGAGACGGGGTCTCGCTCTGGCTCAGGCTGGCCTTGAACTCCTGACCTCGAGCGATCCTCCTGCCTCGGCCTCCCCGAGTGCCGGGATGACAGGCGTGAGCCGCCGTGCCCGGCCTCAGCCTTTGTTTCTGATCCCGTCCACAGGGAACGGCTCAGGACCCTTGTCTGCTCCCGGCCAGGTGTCCCTCACTCAGGTGAGCATTTCAGACTGGGACGTAGATGCCATTAGGGTACCAGGAGCTGCTCTGGGGGGAGGCTGCTGAAGCCAGGAAGATTGGGGACCACGAAAAGCCACCTCTGAGCGGCTTCAGACAATCTTCTTGGACTGGGGGGGAGGATGCAGGTTTCCCAAGCCACTCTGGTCCACGTCCCTAGGCCCGGGGAAATGTGTCTTTCTGCTTTTGCCTACGAGGTCCCATGCCAGGCCGTGGACTCCTAGCATCAGACCCTCCAGTGGGAGAGCAGGGGACAGATCTCGTGTGACATGGGGCTGTCCTGGCGGGATTGGGGGGTAACTCCTGGAAACAAAGTCTCAGAATCCGCAGGACTCAGAGGCGGTGGGGACCAGCAGCGTCGTCACGGGCTGTTGAGGTGACAGGTGACATCCAGGACAGAGCGTGGGACAGGGACCCGGCCCCCGGTCCCCTGCGCAGCCCTGGCTCGGACTTGTCACCTTGACCGACAGTCTGGCCATGACGGTGAGGAAACGGGGGTGGCCTGGCGTGGGAAAGGGGGGAAATGATGCCAGGCAGGCAAGGGACACATGTCACCCCCCCACCGTGTCCCTTTGCCCTGCTGGGCCTCACTTTTCTTCTTTGTCAACACGGATGGCCCCGCCAGGGGATGGGATGATGTCACATGCGCGAGCGCCTGGATCTCCGTCCCTGACACCCCATAAATGTCAGCGACTGGGTTTTTTTTTAAATACTGTTTTTTTTTTTAAATTAAAAACAGCGCACAAAACAAGCTCCTGTCGAGCAGCCGTGAACCACATGGGTGCCACATGTTCCTTTCAGTCAGACCACTGTCAGGTGCGAGTTCGAATCTCGGCTCTGCCGCGGGGCAGCCGTGAGACTCTGTCTCAAAAAAAGAAAGAAAGAAAGAAAGAACTCTCCAAACTCAATCGTGAGGGAACAAACAGTCCAATTAGAAATTGGGCAAGAGGCTGGGCACGGTGGCTCACGGCTGTCATCCCGGCACTCTGGGAGGCTGAGGCGGGAGGCTTGCTTGAGGTCAGGAGTTCGAGACCAGCCTGAGCAAGAGTGAGACCCCGTCTCTACTAAAAATAGAAAGAAATTAGCTGGGCAACTAAAAATATATAGAAAAAATTAGCCGGGCATGGTGGTGCATGCCTGTAGTCCCAGCTACTCAGGAGGCTGAGGCAGGAGGATCACTCGAGGTCAGGAGTTTGAAACCAGCCTGGGCATCATAGCAAGACCCCGTCTCTACTAAAGAAAATAGAAAGAAATTAATTGGACAACTAAAAATATATATAGAAAAAATTAGCCTGGCATGGTGGCACATGCCTGTAGTCCCAGCTACTCGGAAGGCTGAGGCAGGAGGATTGCTGGAGCCCAGGAGTCTGAGGTTGCTGTGAGCTAGGCTGACTCCACAGCACTCACTCTAGTCTGGGCATCAGAGTGAGACTCTGTCTCAAAGAAAAAAAAGGAAAGGATTACTGACAAACATAATAACTCGAATTTGTCTCAAGGGTCTTATGCTGAACAAAAAACACCGGTCCTGAAGGTCGCACACCACACGGTTCCCTTTATATAACATCGTCAGAGTGACATGACCACGCGGTGGAAACCAGACCTGCAGATGAGGGGAGAGGGTGGCGGAGGGCGTGATCACAACGTGATTATTGCGAAGCAGCAATAATCTGCAGCAGTCTCTGTGGCGACTGGAACCGTTCCGCGTCCCGGCGGTTACCAAACCCACCCATGTGAGACAGTGTCATGGAACTGTGCCCCAGAGAACCAAAGCAAACAAAACAACCCCTGCACGGACAACTGGAAAAATCCAAGTGAGCTCTGATCTTGACTTAGGAATGCTGTGTCCGCCTCGGCTTCCTGGTTTGGGCAACGCGGTGTGATTATGTAAGATGCTATCTCCCAGCCAGGGCAGAGGCCCCCGCGACCCTGCGCTATTTCTGCAGCTTCTTGTGGGTCTGAAACTGTATCAGGCTCAACATTTTTATAGGCGGTGATGGTTTGGGGCTGTTTTGCTCGATACAATTTTTGGCTATCAAATAATAATAGTGGGGCCAGGCACGGTGGCTCACGCCTATAATCCCAGCACTCTGGGAGGCCGAGGTGGGAGGATCGCTCGAGGTCAGGAGTTCAAGATTAGCCTGAGAAAGAGTGAGACCCCGTCTCTACTAAAAATAGAAAGAAATTAATTGGACAACTAAAAATACATACAAAAAATTAGCTGAGCGTGGAGGCGCATGCCTGTAGTCTCAGCTACTCGGCAGGCCGAGGTGGGAGGATCGCTCGAGGTCAGGAGTTGAAGACCAGCCTGGGCAACATAGCAAGACCCATCTCTACTATAAATGGAAAGAAATTAGCTAGACAACTAAAAACATATAGAAAACATTAGCCAGGCATGGTGGCACATGCCTGTCATCCCAGCACTCTGGGAGGCTGAGGCAGGAGGATCGCTCGAGCCCAGGAGTTGGAGGCTGCTGTGAGCGAAGCTGACGCCACGGCACTCTAGCCTGGGTGACAGAGCGAGACTCTGTCTCAATAAGAAAGAAAAAAAGAAAAAAAGAAGCTCCAACTCAAGTATCCTGTGACTATTTACCAGTTAGAACCAAAGGAATGAAAACAAGCCCCCAGCTGTCTGGGGTTAGTTTGCTAACACAACGCTCAACTATTTTACTTATTCCGTGTTTTTTTCCTTTTTCTTGGGAAACCAAACCAAACCAATCTGCCCTGCAACTTGGAAACGAGATCCCATTCTCACGGCCTCCCTGGCCGTCTGCCGGGAGCGTGTGGGCGAGCTTGGCGATTGGGCCGGGCCGGTGATACGGGGACACGCAGGTGACAGGCGCCAGCTTCCTGGCCCACGGTGCCTCCTAAGCCCTGAGCTGGTGGCGAGTTGCGGCGGACGGAAGACAGGCGGTCACAGCTCGGGTGGGGCCTCCTGCCAGCCATGCCCTGGCGGCCGCAGCGCTCCGGGCAGCCCCTGTCCTTAGAAGCGGTGGGTCCCCAGGGAGACGCGCCCACCAGGGTGACCCGGGGCCTCCGTCTCTGCAACAGCGGAGACCACGTCAGCCAGCGAGGACAGCTGCCACCTTCATCTCCTGTCCTGTGGTGGCCTCGTGAGGGGAGGTGACCTTCTGAAAACGTAAAACTTCCCTGTAGGAGACCAGAACGAGACAGAGAGGAAGGACCTGCTCTGCTGCGGCAGTGTGGAAGCAGCCATGGACGCCATGCAAATGGGTGCCAGGGGCCGTGTGCCGATAAAACTTTATTGACACAAACAGCTGGCGAGCCGGATGTGCGGGGGGGGAGGGCTGTGATCTCCTGGCCCCTGGGTTCTATCACTGGCCCTAGCCGTGGGCATCGGGGAGCAGTGGTCTGGCTTGTCCCCTGGGTCTGGGACTCGAGTCCTCACTCGCCACTCCCCAGTCGCCAGCCGAGCTCACTCACGCCCCTGGGCCTTTGCACGTGCCGTTCCCGCTGCCCACGGCACTTGCCCACCCCCACCTCACAGTTTCCCCTGACTTGCATGTTCCCACGAGTGAGGTCTCAGCTCCAATGTCCCTTCAGCCCTCTGAAGTGACAGGTGTCTCCCTCCCTCGTCCCTCTTGATCCCAGCAGCCTGAGGTCATTTTCTTATTTTTTTTGAGACAAACTCTCACTGTGTTGCCCGGGATAGAGCGCCGTGGCATCAGCCTCGCTCACAGCAACCTCAAACTCCTGGGCTCAGGCGATCCTCCTGCCTCAGCCTCCCGAGTAGCTGGGACTACAGGCATGCACCACCACATCTAATTTTTTTTTCTATATATTTTTAGTTGGCCAATTAGTTTCTTTGTATTTTTTTACTAGAGACGGGGTCTCACTATGTTGCCCAGGCTAGTCTTGAACTTCTGACCTGGAGCGATCCTCCTGTCTCGGCCTCCCGAGTAGCTGGGACTACAGGCATGCGCCATTACGCCTGGCTAATTTTTTCTATGTATTTTTAGTTGTCCAATTAATTTCTTTCTATTTTTAGTAGAGTCGGGGGTCTCACTCTTGCTCAGGCTGGTCTCGAACTCCTGAGCTCGCGCGATCCTCCCGCCTTGGCCTCCCACAGTGCCGGGATGACAGCCGTGAGCCTCCGCGCCTGGCCTGCCTGCCCTTTCTGATGATCTTCGACTTTGGCTCCTTGACGCCTCCGTCCTGGCTCATCCTTTTGAGGGTTTGGCCCCGAGACCCTGAGCAGGGAAGAGGAGCAGGCGCTGGGCCCCGATGACAATGCAGAGAACGGGACAGACAGGGGCCGCCCCTCACACGCGCCTCCGACCTCTCCTCCATCACCCATCCACCGCCTCTCCTCGCCTGCCAGAAACGCCTCCCCTGGACTGGAAGCTCCGAACCTCTCGGGACTGTCTTTGGCACCTTCTGACAACTTCATCAGAGAGCTCAAGCTGCTGACAGGCTCGAGAGTCCCGGAGTCAGCTGCTTCCTGCGGAGAGCGGCGTGAACTCGGCCGTCCCAGGTGGCTGCCAGCGTCCATCCTGGCCGTGGGGACCAGCGCTAGGCAGGCGACGTAAGGTCATCACCCTCGCTTTACCCCGGCCCTGCTCCTCCTGCTTCTCCTGCCTCTGGTCATTCACGCTCTGCAGATAAGCGGTGGCCAGGGCGAGCGTCGGGGGCACGGGCAGTGCTCCTGGGCTGGGTCAAGCCCGTTGTCACCGCGGCTGGTGCGTCCGGCCTCACTGAGAAGGCGCGGGACGCTTTGTCAGTGAGTCTCACGGACTCTCGGCATTGGGTTTCGCAGGAAGGAATCGAAGGCTCAGAGGGAGGCTCCCGAGACAGCAGAGAACAGAGACAGGGAAACTGAGGCCCAACGACAGGACCAGCTGTGACCGAAGTCGGAGAGGGAGACCACCTTGGGGGCGTGGGCCTCCTGCAAGCCAAACCAGGGTCCTTTCGCCCTTTGCAGAGCTGACTCAGGTCTCGAGAAGGAAGAGACGGGTCTTTGAGGGTCTTAACACTTGACTTTTTCTTTTTTCTTTTGAGACAGAGTCTCGCTCTGTTGCCCAGGCTAGAGTGCTGTGGCGTCAGCCTCGCTCACAGCAGCCTCAAACTCCTGGGCTCAAGCGATCCTCCTGCCTCGGCCTCCTCCCGAGTAGCTGGGACTACAGGCATGCGCCACCACGCTTGGCTAAGTTTTTCTATATATTTTAGTTGGCCAATTAATTTCTTTCTATTTTTAGTAGAGACAGGGTCTCACTCTTGCTCAGGCTGGTTTTGAACTCCTGACCTCGAGTGATCCCCCTGCCTCGGCCTCCCAGAGTGCTGGGATGACAGGTGTGAGCCGCCGCGCCCAGCCGAGAAGGTGACATTTCAGTGGACCTCCGAGGGACGAGGTAGGAGCTTCAGGGCGTCTGTGAAAAGTCCTGCAGGCGGGAACAGAGACCCTGGCTCGGGAGGGAACTAGGCCTCTCTGAGGACCCCTGGGAAGCTTGGGGAGCTGGACCTCGGGGAGGAAGCAGGCGAGAGAGAGACAGACATGGGTGGGGACGGGTCAGACGGCGCCTGGAGCACTGTCGGTGGGGACTCTGGACTTGCTCTCCGTAGACGGAAACCGCTGGAGTGATTTCAGCCGAGAAGCGACCCTGCCTGACTCGTCTCTTCAGGGCTTGCCGGGGCTGTGAGGTGGAGAAGAAACCGTGGGCAAGATGAGGGCAAGGCTGGGAGACCGGGTCTGACGGCAGCGACCGATTGCTTGGACGTGGCAGGGAGCCCGGGGTGGGGGACGCTGTGGCCAGTGGCCTGAGATCGCGGATAGACCGGAGGAGCCAAATTTGCCGAGCCGGGAACACGGCGGGTAGAGGCAGGCTGGGGGGGAGAAGGAGGGAAAGTCCGGGTTTTGGTTTGGGACGTGCCCACAGAGGAGGAGGAGGCTGAATACGGAGGCCGCAGTCCAGGGAGGAGGCCCCAGCCAGTGACATCGCTTTGGGGCTCGGCCCCGGGGCTGGGCGTGCCCTTCCTGGACCCCACAACCCGGCAGCGGCGCGAGAGTCAGGATCCCTCCGCCCTGCTGCCGTGAGAACCCTAAAGTGACCAGGGGCGGCGGCAGCTTTAGGTGCCCCGGGGGGAAACGTCCCCTCCCGGGCCTGCCGGGGGCAGGAAGGAGCTGAGGTCACAGGGGTCCCTGGGGTGAGTCGCGGGGCTTCCGGGCATGACGGGGACGGGGTCACTCTGACGTCCCTCCTTGAGTCCTTGGCCCGACGGGTCTGCTCCGGACGGTGGCTGCTCGGAAGGGCGCACGGCGCCTTCAGAGACACGTCGTCACCCCGCAGTGACGGTGGCAGAGAAAGGGGACTCCGAAATCTTAACAAATTTTAAGATTTGCAAAAGCAACAAACGAGACCAGCGACAGCTGTCAGGATTGATGGCAACGATGTGGGCCCTGACCCGACGGGACAGGACACCGAAGTGACAGAGGCCTGGGTTTGAATGACCGTAGGAGCCAGTGATTCCACTCCTAAGGATGTGCCCTAAAGAACTGAAGACAAGGCCAGGCGCGGGGGCTCATGCCTGTCATCCCTGCACTCTGGGAGGCCAAGGAGGGAGGATCGCTCAAAGTCAGGAGTTCAAGACCAGCCTGAGCAAGAGCGAGACCCCATCTCTACTAAAAATAGAAAGAAATTATCTGGACAACTAAAAATATATAGAAAAAAATTAGCTGGGCGTGGTGGCGCATGCGTGTAGTCCCAGCTACTCGGGAGGCTAAGGCAGGAGGATCGCTCGAGGTCAGGAGCTGAAGACCAGCCTGGGCAACATAGCAAGACCCCATCTCTACTATAAATGGAAAGAAATTAGCTGGACAACTAAAAGTAAACAGAAAAAATGAGCCGGGCGTGGTGGCCCATGCCTGTAGTCCCAGCTACTCGGGAGGCCGAGGCAGGAGGATCGCTTGAGGTCGGGAGTCTGAGGTTGCTGTGAGCAAGGCTGACGCCACAGCACTCTAGCCCAGGCAGCAGAGTGAGACTCTCTCAAAAAAAAAAAAACAAACGGGTCTATCGGGTGTCTGTTTTCATCTGTCTTTATTTTCGCTGGGAGAAGAGACATCGCTTTTATTTCGCTATAATTTCAAACTTACGGAAAAGTTCTGAGAACAGGAAAAGCAACACTCAGATTGTGAATGTTTTTTTTCCCCCGTTCTCTGTCCCCGTCTCTCTCTCTCTGTGTCTCTGACACACACACGCTTCCCCCAGACCCAACTGAGAACACATCGAGCAAACAGGCTGCTCTGATCCACGTCCCTCTCCTTGGGTGCATGTGTCCTAAGGGTAAGAACATTCTGGAACATTCTCGCACATAACCGTATCTAATCTGTGACAATAACCGTTGTAAATGGCACTCATTTTTCCAGGCCCAGTGTCACAGATCCCACTGAGCCCTCAGGCCTCCTTACTTTGCTTTTGTCTTGGAATGGTTCCTCCGCCATCCTGTGTCTTTTCTGACCCTGACTTTTCCTTTTTTTTTTTTCAACAGCGCAGGCTGGTTATTTTTAGGAATGTGCCTTTATTTGGGCCTGCCTGCTCCTTCCTGAGGATCGCAGCCAGGTAATCCCTTTCTGGCAAGAAGACCACTGAAGAAGTGGCTCTGTGTCTTTCTCGGGGTGCCGGCCTCTCCCAGGACTGGGGATGTTCACTTTGGTTGTTTGATTACGAGAGTTTCTCTCCCCCGGGTCTCTCTACTCTGAAGTTACTCTTTGCCCCTTTGCAGTTAATAAGTGATTTGTGGGGAGAGGCTTTCAGAACGTGGGTGTTCCAATCTCCACTAGAGTTTGCGTTCATGGGTGATTTTCGTACTCCGTCTTTGGTCCTGTGCTTTTTTTTTTTTGAGACAGTCTCGCTCTGTCGCCTGGGCTAGATAGAGTGCCGTAGCATCAGCCTCGCTCACAGCAATGTCAAACTCCTGGGCTCAAGCGATCCTCCTGCCTCGGCCTCCCGAGTAGCTGGGACTACAGGCATGGGCCACCACGCCTGGCTAATTTTTTCTATATGTATTTTTAGTTGGCCAATTAATTTCTTTCTATTTTTAGCAGAGACAGGGTCTCATTGTTACTCAGGCTGGTCTCAAACTCCTGACCTCGAGCGATCCTCCCACCTCGGCCTCCTCCCAGAGTGCTGGGATGACAGGCGTGAGCCGCTGCGCCCGGTAATAAAGTTATTCTTCACGTGAGGCCTTGTACCCGGGTTCATCCCCGAAACGGTGTCTTTGTGGGGCACAGAAAGGGTGATGAGTTTGATGGGCAGCACTGCAGATCCCCGCCCGGCCCGGGGCCTCTTTCGATGCTGGTTCCAAGGGCGTGACGAATCGTGGAGATTTCCTTTATCTGCTCTCTCCCCGCCCCCTCCCAAAGCGGGCTGAGCGGTGGGAGCCTGCTTGCCTTGGACGGGCCTCCTGTGACAAGGTTCATGTTCTATTTTGATTCTGGCAGTTGGTAACCTTTCTTCTAGGAAAGCGAGGAAAAAAAAAAAAAAAAAAACCAAGCCAAAAAAAAAAAAAAAAAAACAAACCCTGCCCTGTTGGTGTGTTCTGTTGTTCCAAGCCTGTGAGGACGGCGAGGTTTCCGGGCCCAGGTGACAGAGAGGCAGGCGCAGTCCCCGGGCTGTTTTCAGCGAGCCTGCCAGGCCCGCTACGGGCCGGGCCTGTAACCGGTGCTGTCCACCTGCCGCCCCGAGGAACGGCTCTCTCCCGGCGTTGCATGAGCTCTGGGTTCTTCCTGGGCAGGAGCTGACGGCGAAGTCACCGTCCCGAGATATTGCTGGGTGACCTTGTTCGTTGACCTGGTTCTACTCATTTCTCTTCTACCCTCTGGTTGAACTTCGAGAAACACAGCAGAGAGCCCAGGAGGGGGAGGGCGGAGGAGAATCCGCTTGCCCCTCCCGCCTGATTTCCAGACTCTTATCTTGACTAGCTTCATTTTATTTTTTTCTCATTCATCCATTCATTTATTGAGTCAGAGTCTCGCTCTGTCGCCCGGGCTAGAGTGCTGTGGTGTCAGCCTTGCTCATAGCAACCTCCAACTCCTGGGCTCAAGCGATCCTCCTGCCTCAGCCTCCCGAGTAGCTGGGACTAGAGGCATGCGCCACCACGCCCGGCTAGTTTTTTCTATATATATTTTCAGTTGGCCAATTAATTTCTATTTTTTAGTAGAGATGGGGTCTTGCTATGTTGCCCAGGCTGGCCTTGAACTCCTGGCCTCGAGCAATCCTCCTGCCTCAGCCTCCCGAGTAGCTGGGATGACAGGCGTGAGCCACCACGCCCGGCTAATATTTTCTATATATTTTTGGTTGTCCAGCTAATTTCTTTCTATTTTTAGTAGAGACGGGGTTTCACTCTTGCTCAGGCTGGTCTCGAACTCCTGACCTCGAGCAATCCTCCTGCCCCGGCCTCCCAGAGTGCTGGGATGAGAGGCCTGAGCCCCCGCATCCGGCCAAGAACTCCAGACCCAGGCTCTTTAATCAACAGTGTGGCAGTCTGGGCCTTTCCCTGAAGCACCCGCTGTTCGGATCCAAAGGACATCTCGCAGGTTTGGACACCCAGGCTGTGAGCGGGAGGAAGGACCCGCCGGATTCCGCAGCTGCTGCAGGGCCGCAGTCCCACAGAGGGTTTGCATTTAAGGACACAAGGGACAGGGAGCCGCGGGCAGCGTCTGCAGAGCAAGCGCGCAGCGCCCCCTGGCGGCGACGGCGGGAAGCGTGGTCCGGGCGCTGGCAGGTGCTCAGAACCGAGGCCCAGAAAGGGCGAGAAGCTTCGCTGGAGGGGGCCTGCTTTGATCTGCAACTGGGTGCTCCTCCCGCGAGGCCCAGACACCAGCTCGCACAGGGGACAAAGGGCAGCTGTCACTCAGAAGGAAGGCCCGTGTCCTTCCTTCGTCAAGGGAAAGGCTGGAGAAATGTTCTCCTGGGTCCAGAATGAAAACAGGGAGCCTGTCGCTGCGCAGGCCACATGGGGGCCCTAACTTAGGGTTTATAACTAGATTAGCGGCCGGGCACGCTAATTTCTATCTTTTTTCTGTTTATAGTAGATACAGGGTCTCGCTCTTGCTCAGGCTGGTCTTGAGCTCCTGACCTCGAGCGATCCTCCTGCCTCAGCCTCCAGAGTAGCTGGGACTACAGGCATGCGCCACCATGCCTGGCTAATTTTTTCCATATATTTTTAGTTGTCCAGCTAATTTTCTTTCTATTTTTAGTAGAGACAGGGCCTCGCTCTTGCTCAGGCTGGTCTCGAGCTCCTGACCTCAAGCGATCCTCCCGCCCCGGCCTCCCAGAGTGCTGGGATTACTGTTCTCAGTGGTGAACAGAACATAAACAGGTCACCTCCTAGGATCGAATGCAGGGGGGCCGAAGCCAAGGGAGGCGTCTCTCCTGCCTAGGTGTGCACAATAAAGCCTCGATGGGCTCGCCCACACTTGTTTTCCTCTCCCCCACGGACTTGCAGAGGTGCGTTCAATGAATACAGAAAACATAATCTCTTTAACACGCAGTCCGCTGAAAACATCCTGTCCGTGGCTTGAAGTAATCGCGCACGTTAGTGCAGTGAGCTCGAAAGCGGATCGGCAAACACACACCCGGCCTGTTTACAGACCAGCCTCCCCCAAACCAGATTTTCCACATTTCGAAACGGAACCCAACCTGCTTCGTGGGGGACGGTGGGTTCTCAGCCCCGTCTTGGTAACGTGTTAGCGACTGCATTGATAGTAAGACACACAGACTTTCCCCTTTACGTTTAAACCTTAAGTGTTGGCTAACGTAGAAAGAAAAACAGCTTTGCTTTTAGCCACTTCCTTCTGCCTTATTTATTGTGCTACTGAGACATGTTGTTTTAGATTCTTCACCATTAATCACCTGTGATCCGAGAATGGAAAATGCTTTGTCATAGAACAAGCACAGGCCCGGCGCGGTGGCTCACGCCGGCAATCCTAGCACTCTGGGAGTACGGCTAATTTCATTCTATTTTTTTTTAGTAGAGACGGGGTCTCGCTCTTGTTCAGGCTGGTCTCAAACTCCTGACCTTGACCGATCCTCCTGTCTCGGCCTCCCAGAGTGCTGGGACTACGGGCATGAGCCACCACGCCTGGCTTACTTTTTCTATATATTTTTAGTTGACCAATTAATTTTTATCTATTTTTAGTAAAGACGGGGTCTTGCTATGTTGCCCAGGCTGGTCTGGAGCTCCTGACCTCAAGCGATCCTCCTGCCTCAGCCTCCCAGAGTGCTGGGATGACAGGTGTGAGCCAACGCGCCCGGCTAATTTTTTCTATATATTTTTAGCTGTCCAGCTAATTTCTATTTTTTTTAGTAGAGATGGGGTCTCGCTCTTGCTCAGGCTGGTTTTGAACTCCTGACCTCAAGCGATCCTCCTTCCTCGGCCTCCCAGAGTGCTGGGATGACAGGTGTGAGCCACCGCGCCCGGCCTTCCCTGTGTTCTGTGGCACCCTGTAAAGACACTATTCTATCAGCGTTGATCTCACCGCCCTGCAATGGCTGCTTCGACCTCCCCGGAAAGCTTGCGGGCGGGAAGCGTAGTGACCAAACTCCAGCCTCTAACACTTAACCTGGGGCCTCAAACACAGCACGAACAGACGCCCTGCACATGGTACCAAGTCAGGGGAAGACACGGGCTTCCTCTGAGGAATTTGCAAGGCAGGAGACTGCCTCAAAAACATCAAACTGAAAGACAAAAAACCCAGAAACTGTATAGAGAATAAACAGAGCAAACCGACTTCTGGAAAAGAGTCTGCACCTTGGGGGTCCCATTTATTGGAGGTGCTGGAGAAAAGTAAAAATGACATTCAGCTTGAGAAGCTGCAGGTTGTCTACAGAGTAACTCAGTAACTTCAGACGTGGGACGGTCCGTGGGTCCTTTCTCACGCGGGTCTCTCTTCCGGGCGTCCTAGGCATTTCCAGTGGCAACAGCACAAAAGCTCCTCTGGGGACGGCGCTGGCCTCAGCCGACCCTCAGCGGAGGCGCGACCAGGACTACTCCGTCGCCGCGGACGAAGAGCATCGGGATGTTCCGTTTGGTGGACTGCAGGAGACAAGAAACCACAAAACGTTTACACGAAAAAGTCTGTATCGCTGTTTTCTTTGTGAGATAAACATATACCTGTATCTAAAAATGGATTCATCCTGACACACAGAAAGGGGATTAAAAAAAACCTCGTCACTCACCTTCGCAGCACAAAGAACCAACCAATCCACTCGCTGCTTCCTTTGCCGGTATCGGTACCGGCGGGGCAGAGACTGGCGGGACCCGACAGAACCCGCCCTCCCGGATCGGTACCAACTACGCCTCCCAGGCTCCCTTTGCGACCGGCCTCGGTTCTGACCCACGGGGCGCGCACACACGGGACGGGGCCACATTGGGCTGACCCTCAAACCTCCGTGAACGCCCCGCTGCACCCCGGGGTGACTCCGCGACACCCACGTCGTGGATCTTTCCAGCACCTTGACCACCAAACTCACAAGGCTCAGGACAGCCGTGCGGACCGTGTGTGCCCAGCTGTGAGTGAGCCGAAGCCGGGCGGCGGCCGGGACACCGCGGAGTCCTCATGGGGTGGCAAGGCCTCGCCTGGAGCTGCCCAATGACAGCTCGGGGACCCGGCAGACGAGGCGGCCACTCTGGATGCCAAGCTCCGAGCTGCCCTGTCCCCGGGGAGGGTCACGCCGCAGTATGACGGTCATGCTGCACCGTGACGGCGACTCCGCACACAGGCAAGCCCACGGCCACGGCTCCTGATGGCGGCGACAGCTCTCAGTTCAGCGCGGTTCACCAAGCAGGAATCATCTGTTACCATGGCAACATCCTCTGTTAATGTGGCCAATGTTCTGCTCCCACTTTCACGCAGAGCATTTTTACAGCCTTTGCTCACAGGTCTACAGAGACATTGGACTGCCAGAGGGACAGACGACGGCAGAAACTGCGAACTGTTCATAAAAATCCCTGTTTTCCCCCTCAAGTCAAAGGTCTAAAAATGATGAAATAAAAATACAAAAAGAAAAAAGAAGAAAAAAGAAACAAAAATCCTTTCTTCCTTCCACCCTGGGCGCACAATTAAACTATGAGTATTTTTCCAGGCTCCGTTGACATCATGTAACCAAGTTCTAGCCTAAAGAATGTGAGAAGGGGCCGGGCGCGGTGGCTCATACCTGGCATCCCGGCACTCTGGGAGGCCGAGGAGGGAGGATTGCTCAAGGTCAGGAGTTCGAGTCCAGCCTGAGCAAGAGCGAGACCCCGTCTCTACTAAAAATAGAAAGAAATAAACTGGACAACTAAAAAAATATATATAGAAAAAATGAGCCGGGCGTGGGGGCGCATGCCTGTAGTCCCAGCTACTCAGGAGGCTGAGGCAGAAGGATCGCTGGAGCCCAGGAGTCTGAGGTTGCTGGGAGCGAGGCTGACGCCACGGCACTCTAGCCCGGGCAACAGAGTGAGACTCTGTCTCAACAAAAAAAAAATGCAACACAATAAAAGAGCCACCTGCAGTGCAAGACAGACCAGTGAATTTTCATGTAACAAGACTACGAAAAATTCATAATCAAATTAATATCCAATAAAATTACTTTATTTAAATTAGAATTTAATAAAATTTATAAACGGTGTGGTTCAGATTCCACGCTGCAATTGAACTTTAACAAACTATCACTTAGTGAGTTTGGGTGCAATATCGGAGGTATCCACAGAAAAAAACACTCCTCCTTTTTCCAGCTACCTCTCTGTGTGTGGTCAGATTTTCTTCGGTTACAACAGAAAAAATAAAGACACAAGAATCCAGCTGTCATCAATTAACCCAGGCATGAAAGAGATCTGTAAAAATGTGAAACAAAGACACTCCCCACTAAACACTTTGTTCTAGGAAATACAGTTACTGTTCATAAAAATGTTACGATACCTGACAGATGTATCATTTTTTAAGGAATATTTTTGAATTTCTCAGCGCTAAGTTTCGAACGCGCTAAGTGTCGGCATGTCAAATCCACGTAGGATGGAAACACGGCGCCTGGCACGACCGCCCCACGCAGTCCCCCAGCGGCGTCATCTCTCACCGAACCCGACGCCCCAGTGGGGCGAGCGCCAGGATTCCTGCTGACCGAGAAGTCTGCAAAGTCAGATTAGCCCAGGCAGGAGGCAGTCAAGCCAGCCCTGGAAACCGGGTCCCTCCGACCCCAGGTCCCCGGCGTTTCACAGCTCTGCCCCACAAGGCCCACAGCAGGTGTCAACACTCTCCGTGAACGCAGGTCACACGGCGGGAGGCAAACGGCGGCTGAGGCCTCAGAACTGCACGACTTACCTTATAAATCTCTTCGTATGTTTCCTCGTCGATCTCCACGGTCGTCACGGTTTCCTCTACGTCGCCCAGAATCATATTCAGATGTTGATCGTAAGCCTGGAGGGGAAAGGTGAGATCCAGAAATTAAACAATCGAATTAAGGCCGGGTGTGGAGGCTCACGCCTGTCATCCCAGCACTCTGGGAGGCCGAGGCGGGAGGATCGCTCGAGGTCAGCAGTCGGAGACCAGCGTGAGCAAGGGCGAGACCCCATCTCTCCTAAAAATAGAAAGAAATTAGCTGGACAACTAAAAATATATAGAAAAAAAATTAGCTACTCAGGAGGCTGAGGCAGAAGGATCGCTTGAGCCCAGGAGTCTAAGGTTCCTGTGAGCAAGGCTGATGCCACGGCACTCTAGCCTGGGCAACAGAGCGAGACTCTGTCTCAAAATAAATAAATGAATAAACAAATCCTGTGTTTATCTACTAAGACGACGGCATCGCAGCCGGCCAAAGGCACCCAGTAGACTAAACCCCACGAAGCTAAAGGAGAGCAACAGCCTGCAGGTTTATGACCGATCCAGAACTTAAACGTGTTGGGCACCCGGGGGCTGAATCAAGAAATGTCGCAATGAAGACGCTCCATCCAAGCTCCGACTGGATTGGATCTTACTGAGAGGTGAACGTCCCGGGGCCTTGCTCAGAACTCACTCATGTTTACTCTCAGACAAAGCATTAAACGATTTGCCTGCTCATCTCGAAATAGAAGCAGCCCACCGGCCGTCTGGGGAAGTGCCAGGCGGGACACAGTAACAAGAACAAAGATGACTACTGGAGGGGCAGAAAACAGAAGGCTGGGGACACTCAGTACAGAGGCAGCCAAGTCTGCCTAGGGGACTGGAGAAGCCTCCGAGAGTTAACATGTCTGTCCTGGACAACTTAGCTCAACGGTATTTTTCTTCCCTAAATTGCTACTATTCCATTCCTGGAGTTCCTCTTCCCTTGAGGCTAGTTGTAGATTAAGACTATTGTCTCTGGGGCCAGGCATGGCGGCTTACGCCCATCATCCCGGCACTCTGGGAGGCCGAGGAGGGAGGATCGCTTGAGGTCAGGAGTTTGAGACCAGCCTGAGCAAGAGTGAGACGCCGTCTCTACTAAAAATAGAAAGAAATTAATTGGACAACTAAAAACATATACAAAAAATTAGCCGGGCGTGGTGGCGCATGCCTGTAGTCCCAGCTATTCCGGAGGGAGGCTGAGGCAGGAGGATCGCTCGAGCCCAGGAGTTTGAGGCTGCTGTGAGCGAGGCTGACGCCACGGCACTCTAGCCCGGGTGACAGAGCGAGACTCTGTGTCTCAAAAGAAAAATATGTATAGCAAGACACATTTTTTTGCAGAGCTGGTATACACAGTGCAAACATACACATACATAGACATATGAACATATACGTGTAAATACACAGAAAAGATAACCCACTTTTTAATAGGGTCACCAACAGAGGAAATGGGATTTCACCATTCACTCCATGTATTTCTGTGCTGCTTAACTTTTCATAGCAAAAATGCGTATTTGTACACGTAATTGAAAAAAATGTAAACAAGCACAGAGAACAAATAAATGTTATTTACAAGTAAGTAGAAAGGAAAAAAACGAAGGCGATGGAAATGTTCTATAATAAACGCATTTCTATTAAGAGAGAAAATGTTAAAAATAGGAATAAAATGCAGTTTCTTTAGCTTATAGAAACACGGCTTTTACCTCCCTCTCTCCTGTATTTCGAAATGCTCTTTCACACTGGACGGTTGTCACATTTCATGGGAGGGGGAAGGAAGGGAAGACGAGCAAACCGCCTGATTTCAAAGGCGACCCCACAAAGTCACTTACGTGCAGTCTGCCTCGGAGCTCTCGGTCGTTCCTCATCTTCACGTAAATTCGCTCGTCGAGGCTGAGCCTGATCAGATCCAGGGGCTCCTCGACGGTGTTGGTGGTTTGTTGCTGGGGAAAGAAAACGGGCTCGGTAAGGCAGCACTAAGATGTCGCATGGCGTTCAAACCACTGCTGTGCTGTGTGACAGTCGGTAAGTTACTCAACCTCTCTCTGTCTCAGTCGGCTAATGTGTAAAATGGAGATGACAAGAGTGTTTACCGACCGCTGCTGTTGTGAGGTTTAAACAATATTTATGAGAGCTTAGAACGGTGCCTCTCACGTCGTAAATGCTCCATAAATGAGGGTTAAAATCCAGCCTGAGCAAGAGCGAGACCCCATCTCTACTATAAACAGAAAGAAATTAATCGGCCAACTAAAAATACATAGAAAAAATTAGCCGGGCATGGTGGCGTATGCCTGTAGTCCCAGCTACTACTCGGGAGGCTGAGACAGGAGGATCGCTCAAGGTCAGGAGCTCGAGGTCAGCCTGGGCAACATAGCAAGACCCCGTCTCTACTAAAAAAAATAGAAATTAGCCGGACAACTAAAAATATATACAAAAAATTAACCGGGCGTGGTGGCTCACGCCTGTGATCCCAGCACTCTGGGAAGCCAAAGCGGGAGGATCCCTTGAGGTCAGGAGTTTGAGACCAGCCTGTGCAAGAGCGAGACCCCCTCTGTACTAAAAAAAAAAAAAAAAAAAAAAAGAAAATAAATTTGCTGACAACTAAAAATAAATAGAAAAAATTAGCTGGGCACGGTGGTGGCTCACGCCTGTGGTCCCAGGTACTCGGGAGGCTGAGGCGGGAGGATTGCTCAAGGTCAGGAGTTCGAGACCAGCCTGAGGAAGAGTGAGACCCCCATCTCTACTATAAATAGAATTAAATTAATTGGCCAACTAAAAATATATATAGAAAAAAATTAGCCGGGCGTGGTGGCACATGCCTGTAGTCCCAGCTACGCGGGAGGCTGAGGCAGGAGGATCGCTTGAGCCCAGGAGTCTGAGGTTGCTGTAACCGAGGCCGACGCCACGGCACTCTAGCCCGGGTGACAGAGCGAGATTCTGTCTCAAAAAAACAAAAAAAGAAGAAAAAGCAGCTGCAGCGACCGGAGTGACGGACACACGGTTTCCAGGGCGACCTGGAACAAGGAAAGGTCTCCGGGGCGGCGGGAACATCGGGCGGGGGCGCGGCCACGGGACCGACGCAGTTAGGGTTCGGTGAGGCCATGCGGACCGGGGGAAGGAGGCTGCAAGACGGGATACTCGTCCGCGAGCCGGGGGAAAGCAGCGCTGCCGCGCGGAGCCGAGCAGGGACGAGGCCGGGCGCGGGGAGGCCGCTCCGGGCGAGCCGCTGACAACACACTCACCGGGTCCACGTCGTCCGCCATGTTTGAAACGCTGCGCCCGCCCTTTCCCGCCTCTCGCGAGAACACGCGACCATCTCGCGCTCTCTCTCCGCGCTCAGGAAGTGCGTCATGCCACGCCCTGGAAGTAGACGGCCGTTTTGTCCCGCCTTCTTCCGTCTCGCGGTTTACAGTGGCCAAGGGAGGCTGAGGCGGAGCTTCATCTCCGGGAGGGGCGTGGCCAGAGCTCTCTTGCCCCTCACTTCCGGCGGCCTGGCAGCGTCACCGGGGACGCGGGGACTTGCCCGGGCAGCGGCGACATGGCTCGGAAGCGGGAGCCGCGCGGGCGGAAGTCCCAGGGCAAGCGCGCGGCCGGCGGTGAGCAGCAGGAGGCTGAGAGCGAGGCTCGCTGCGGAGGTGAGGGCGAGGGAGGCCGTGCGTTCGGTGCCGACCCGGGTCCCCCAGTTGTCCCCGGGCGGCTCGGGGTCCCCTGCCGCCCTGCGTGCCGCGCGCTCCCGGGCGTGGCCTCCGTCCTGTCCTCGCTGCCTAGAGGGTCAGGTCCGCCTCCCGCAGATGCTCCGGGCCGGCCGGGCCGGGTGTCGCAGTTACTTTGGGGACGGGACGGGGACCAGGACGGATGCGGTTGTCTGCGGAGCTCCGGGTGCGACTGGAGCGTGACTCCCCCCGCGACGGGGACAGAGGACGGCAGGCGTCTTGAGTTTGTCGCGGACAAGGCAAAGCTCGGGGATTTCCCCTTTCGTCCGCCCTTCCCGGCTTTCCCACCTCCCGCCTTGGCCTTGCGTGCGCGTCTGGTCCTTCCGCGAGTCTAGCCCAAAATTGCGTCCCAACCTTGTTTTCCTCTTCTCTCTTTTCTTTTCTTTTTTTTTTTTCGAGACAGAGTCTCGCTTGGTCCCCCGGCCTAGAGTGCTGTGGCGTCAGCCTCGCTCACAGCAACTTCAGACTCCTGGGCTCTAGCGATCTTCCTGCCTTGGCCTCCCGAGTAGCTGGGAATACAGGCATGCGCCACCATGCCCGCCTAATTTTTTCTATATATTTTTTAGTTGTCTAGCTCATTTCTTCCTATTTTTAGTAGAGATGGCGTCTCCTCTTGCTCAGGCTGGTCTCGAACTCCTGACCTCCAGCGAGCCTCCCGCCTCGGCCTCCCAGAGTGTTAGAATGCCAGGCGTGAGCCACTGCGCTTGAACCCAGGAGTCTGAGTTTGCTGTGAGCGAGGCTGACGCCACGGCACTCTAGCCCGGGCGACAGAGTGAGAATCTGTCTCAAAAAAAAAAAAAAAAAAAAAAAGAAAGAATGATCACGTTTGACTGGAGAGATTGGGAAGCGCCTGTGAAGTTGGTTGATGCGCTGCGTAAGGACGGTTCGCATTTTATCCAGGGCCTCTGAGAAGGGAGTCGGTATTCCGGATAGGTAGCAATTAAAGATTCTCATCTGCGAGCAATGCCAGTCGCTGGCGAGGTGAGGATGTGATGCACCCAGGCTTCCTCCAACCCTGCCAGGCAGAAGCGCGAGCGATACGATCCCCGGGCAGCCTCCGGGGTCTGAAGAGTGAGTCTCTGCTGCGGTTTGGGCTGAGGAGCGTGGATTTAGCAGGCGTGGTTTGGGCTGCAGGTGACTGATTTGGTGCAACTGTGTGGGTTTTAACAAGCACCCTCTGCACGCAAGGGAAAGTGATACTCAGCTGCTCTCGACAGATAGGAAGAGAGAAAAACCAGCCTTCTAGGTTATTTCCTCCTTGCTCTTAAGGCATCGTTGGTTTCTTCATGTGTTTTTCTTTCTCTATGTTAACTCTTTGATTGGTATAATCTATTAATTCCTTCAGCGGCTGTTTATTGAGCACCTACTGTTTCCAGGCACTGTTCTAGGTACTACTGTGATTGTAGCTGTGAACAAGACAGGCACGATCCCCGCTGTTATGTTGCTGATAATCTTCCGGGAGGAGCAGGCAGGCCAGACGATAACGAGTTAAAAAAAAAAAACAAATTCACATGGGGGAAAGTAGAACAGGTTGCTGCAATCCAGTTTACATGGGGGCTGGGGAGGAAGCAGCGAAATCAGAGCAGGTGATCGGGACGGATTCCAAGGAGGTGACACTGTGAGCCAGTCGCTGGGTCTGATTTTGAAGTTCTGGGGGGAACGAACTCCAGGCACAGAGAAGAGTAAATTGAAACACTCCTGCACAATGACAGTTATCTAGGCTCTGTAAAAAAATAAAAATAAAAAACAAAAATAAAGATTAAAGAAAAATACAAAAAAAGGACTCTTAAGAGGGACAGAGCGTGGCCAATTGGCTGGACACAGTGAGGGACGGCCACGTGGGTGGGACAAGTTGGCAGGGCCTCCGCTTGGAGAGCAAGGTCAGGAGTTTGGGTTTTATCTGAGGTGTCACTGCAAGGTTTGGGCAGGTTGTTCCTGTTAAATCTTAATGGACGGCCGAGCAAACCACCGCGGTATCAGTAATTCCTGCCGTACTGAAGTAATACTGAGCTCAGAAGACGCTTGTAGGCGTGTTAGGTAGCTCCCGGTCTTGGAAAGCCCTGGAAGAGAGCCTCTAGATGCTTGGGGAACCCCCTTAAAAAAATCTGCAAAGAATAAAGGCAGAAAAGTCACCCGAGTTTCTACCGTCTCGAAGTAGCTGCCACTAAATCACAGTGTGTTTCCTTCTGGTCTGTGTTCTCGCACGTAGCAGAAAGCATCCCGGAAAAACTTGAGTTGATTAGCGTATCATCTGCGTTTGTCTTTTTTTTTTTTTTTTTTTGAGACAGAGTCTCGCTCTGTCACCCGGGCTAGGGTGAGTGCCGTGGCGTCAGCCTCGTTCACAGCAACCTCAAACTCCTGGGCTGAAGCGATCCTTTTGCCTCAGCCTCCCAAGTAACTGGGACTACAGGCATGCACCACCACGCCCAGCTAATTTTTTTTTCCTATATATATTTTTAGTTGTCCGGCTAATTTCTTTCTATTTTTTTTAGTAGAGACAGGGTCTCGCTCTTGCTCAGGCTGGTCTCGAACTCCTGACCTCGAGCGATCCTCCCAGCTTGGCCTCCCAGAGTGCTGGGATGACAGGTGTGATCCTCCTCATCTGGCCGGTTCATGGTTTTTTGTTTCCTTTTTATTTTGCCTTTTAATTCCTCTACTTTTCTCTTCAAAACACAGAAATAAAACCTGTGCCTAAAACCAACCAATGCCTTTGAAATATCCTCCGGCCTGCATTTCCAGATTGGTAAAAATGAGGTATTTAGCATCTTTGCTTACTAAATAGAGGGCTAGGGACCATTGTAAGATCCAGAAATCCTGATTTTAAGGGCTCTGCCTACTTGAGCTGTCAGGCATAAGCTTTTATGCGGCCTCTGGCGTTGGACTAAGAAATCTATTCTCAGAATCGAATAACTAATTTTGGAATATCGTTCTTCAAAATTTTTATTCGGTAGGTCTCTGTTAAAATGTTTAAAACATGGGAATGAGTAAATTTCTTCTTTCATAAAACACTTTAAAGAAACGGAGCTAAATCAGTGATTTATCCAGCATTAAAATAAAGACCCCTGTAATATGAACTTTATTTAAATTAAATTATGATTTTATGTAGGTCAGAGGAGAGAGTATTTTTTTCCCCTGTGCAAAAGTACATTCTTGGGCAATATAAATACCTGTCCAGAGTCAACAGGACAAACCATAAATGACAGGATTGGCATTAATTTGGTATTTTAGGTTAATGTTGTAGCTTTTTTTTGGAACCTCAATAAAAGAATATTTTTATTTTTTAAAATTAATTGAAGCAGAGTCATGCAAAGGCAAAGGAAGATTTATTTCAGATTCAGGATTATTTGTGCGAACATGTTTGCAAAACACTCCAGCAAATACTTTTCCTGCCATATTATTTATAAGTTTTTTATTAAAATTAATTTATTTAAATACCTTAGTCAAAGTTCATGTAGGTAAAAAAGAAATAATAAAATAACTATTACATGTAAATAAACACGCCACACTTTTGGACACCCTGATTAAACCAACACTAACAGCTTATGCAGTTTTGTATTTCCCTTCAACAAAAACAATGATTATTTTAAGAAAATAAAGAATTTTTTACGTCCCACTATCTTATTTCAACCCCGAGTTTGCTGGTGTGGTGGGTACGTGGGTGCCGTCTGGGTCAGTTTGGAAGGGTTTCGTAGCCGTGGTTTTGAGCACAGCTTGGTCTCCAAAGACGGCAGAAACAGACTGGTAGAAATAAGGTCGTGGTGAGACTCAGACATGTTTATGAACTTGGAACATTCTACTTAAGAGGAACAGGTCCTCCCAGAACAGATCATAAGTCCTGGCAGGTAGTAAACAAGCAGGGTGGTCATTAACAGATTTATGTATTTCCCTTGCAGGAGATGAGCTGAAATTAAGATTTGGAGGTTAGGCCGGGCGCGGTGGCTCACGCCTGTCATCCCAGCACTCTGGGAGGCCGAGGAGGGAGGATCACTCGAGGTCAGGAGTTCAAGACCAGCCTGAGCAAGAGCCTGTCTCTACTAAAAAAATACAAATAAATTAGCTTGATAACTAAAAATATATAGAAAAACTTAGCGGAGCATAGTGGCGCATGCCTGTAGTCCCAGCTACTCGGGAGGCTGAGGCAGGAGGATCGCCTGAGCCCAGGAGTCTGAGGCTGCTGTGAGCGAGGCTGATGCCACAGCACACCAGCCTGGGCGATGGAGTGAGACTGTCTCAAAAAAAAAAAAAAAAAAAAAAAAAACAAAAGATTTGGAGGTTAGATTTCCTTTGAGTCGTAGGTGTCCTCTGCCATCCTAGGGGAAGTAGACCAGAATGGCTGTGAAGGAGGGTGGTATTCGGGGTGGTGACCAGGTGGTGGAGACGGGGCTTGCAGGGAAGTCACAGGGCCTGTTCTTGCCCCTGGCCCCTGAGCCACACGCCCCCGCCTGTCCCGTCATCCCTCACCTCCTCGTTCCCTGTGGTCCCCTAGATGCCTCTGAAGAAGAGACACTCCCAAGGAAGAGCCTTCTCTCTGGAGCCTCGCAAGGAAAGAGGAAGAGAGGCTGCAGCGATCCCAGCAGCTCAGCAGCTGGTCCTACAAAAAAGAAAGCAGCCAAGGTGACAGTGACGTCTGAAAACCTCAAGGTTGTGAAGGAGGAAGCCGTCAGTGATGGGGAAGACTTCAGGTGAGGCGGCCGAAACCCTTTACTCCGGTCTTGCTCGTTGCTCTCGGAGAAGTGTGGATAATAAAACCCACTCTTCCTGCTTGTCACCAGGATCCGTGGAAAAGACCGGATCTTTATTTTTCATTTATGTTTATTTCATTTTTTGAGACAGAGTCTCGCTCTGTCACCCAGGCTAGAGTGCCGTGGCTTCTGCCTCGCTAACAGCAACCTCAGACTCCTGAGGCTTAAGCGATCCTCCTGCCTCAGTGTCCTGAGTAGCTGGGACTACACGCACGTGCCACCATCCCCAGCTAATTTTTTTCTACTTACTTTTAGTTGTTCAGCTAATTTCTTTCTATTTTTGGTAGAGACAGGGTCTTGCTATGTTGCCCAGGCTGGTCTCGAGCTCCTGACCTCGAGCGATCCTCCTGCCTCAGCCTCCCACGTAGCTGGGACTACAGGCATGCGCCACCATGCCTGGCTAATTTTTTCATATATATATGTATATTATTTAGTTGTCCAGCTAATTTCTTTCTATTTTTAGTAGAGACGGGGTCTTGCTCTTGCTCAGGCTGGTCTCGAACTCCTGACCTCGAGCGATCCTCCTGCCTCGGCCTCCCAGGGTGGTGGGATGACAGGCGTGAGCTGCCGCATCTGGACTGTAGGTTTTTTTTTGACAGCACCGCTAGTGTTAATCAGACTGAGATCAGAGCACATCTGGATGAGGAGATTTTGAGACCAGCGTGGAGGGAGGAAGTGAGGCTCAGAGTGCCCTAGTAATCTTTGGATAATCGCAACAGCTTCCAGATAAAGAGAAGGGGGACTTTTTAAAATTCCGTTTAGCGTAAAGGCAGCACCACGGTGTCTGAGCCTTCTCCGTTGTCCTGTGGTCTTCACGCAGGGACTTTCGGGGTCAGCCGAGGAAGACGCGCCGTGCGAGGAGAGGGGCCGCCACGGACAGAGGCAGCGACAAAGGAGAGGATGAGGAAGAAAGTGAAGATGACTGGGAAGAGGTCGAAGGTGAAACCTCTTTGTTTTCAGAGTAGTTTGTTTGATTCTGTTTGGAGTCTTGCGTGGCTTACTGTGGTCCTGGTTTGGTTTTTTTTTTTATACTTTGGATCATTTACACCTTTTTTTCTTTTTTTTAAGAGGTGGGGTCTTTGTCGCCCAGGCTAGAGTGCCGTGGCGTCAGCCTCGCTCACAGCAGCCTCCAACTCCTGGGCTCAAGCGATCCTCCTGCCTCAGCCTCCCGGAGTGCTGGGATGACAGGCGTGAGCCACTGCGCCCGGCCTAACCCAAGTATTTCTTGTAAACTAAGCTAAGTCCAAAGACTTGATTGAGTTTAGATTATAATCTTTGTTTTTTTTTTGGCAGGAATACTTCCTACGTGATACGTTATACCTCATGTCGTATCCATTAAGAAGCTCCTAATATCAGCTGTCTCTACCAGTGATGCTAACTTTCAGCTAGCTACAAGACCGTGTCCTTTTGACATGGCCTCGCTAGTTTTTTGAGAACATTTTTGTTTTTTTGCAGGAGACATTTCAGGCTCACCTTCCTTGCTCCAGACCTGAAGCCAATCTCTTTTCCCCAAGAAATCCTAGTTTATTTTAGTATCAGCTGGCATATAGAAACCAAGATCTTGGGCCAGGCATGGTGGCTCACTCCTGTCATCCCAGGACTCTGGGAGGCCAAGGGGGGAGGATCGCTTGAGGTCAGGAGTTTCAGACCAGCCTAAGCAAGAGCGAGACCCCGTCTCTAAAAATAGAAAGAAATTAATTGGCCAACTAAAAATATATGTAGAAAAAATTATCCGGGCGTGGTACCACATGCCTGTAGTCCCAGCTACTTGGGAGGCTGAGGCAGGAGGATCGCTCGAGGTCAGGAGTTCGAGAATAGCCTGAGCAAGAGCGAGACTCCGTCTCTACTAAAAAAAATAGAAATTAACTGGCCAACTAAAAATATGTAGAAAAAATTAGCCAAGCATGGTGGCGCATGCCTGTAGTCCCAGCTACTTGGGAGGCTGAGGCAGAAGGATCGCTTGAGCCCAGAAGTTTGAGGTTGCTGTGAGCGAGGCTGACGCCACGGCACTCTAGCCCGGGCGACAGAGCGAGACTGTGTCTCAATTAAAAAAAAAAAAAAAAAAAACCACTGAGCGTGTCCTGAAACGTAACCGTGCATGAATTCGTGAGACCCTCGGTGGCAGGGCGTCCGTATCGAATCCAACCCGGCGTCGCTGTGCCTTAGTTTCCCTGTCTGACAACCGCTCCTCCGGGCTGTCGTGTGGTTTGCATGAGACCAACGGCGGCGGAACACGGGCGGCGGAACACGTAGCCCGGTGCCTGGCGCGCGGCCGGAGCCCGCAGCAGGGTGTGCGTGGCGGTCCCCCCGGTGGGGACCGGGTCCCTCACACACGGCCCCCGCATCCTCCTCCCGCCAGAGCTTCCGTCGTGTTCCCACCACGGCTCTGGCCATTCCCATCACTGACTGTTGCCCATTGTTGCCGCCAGAACTGAGCGGGCCTGCGCCAGGTGACAGGGGAGAACCTGGACCCTCCTCCCCCCAGTCTCTTCTGCCCGCCCGGCCGGTGGAGATAGAGATCGAGACGCCACAGCAGGCGAAGTCCAGGAAGCGCAGGTGAGGCCGCTGCGCGGCGAAGACCACAGAGAAACACACGGGGGACCAGCCGAGGTTCAGGGTGGTCGGGAATCTCGAGGGAGGAGCCCCGGACTCGCCTGCCCCGGGAGGTCGCGGGGGCGGGCCAGGGCGGGGGACGAGGATGGGGACGTCCTCCCACTACGCACCAGGTCTGAGCAGGACGTCCGTCACCTTCCACGACCTTCAGGACAGTATCAGGAAGGGCGGGCCGGGGGCTCAGAGAGGCTAAGTAACATCTGCACGAGAGCCGAGGTGTGACCGTCTCCCCGTCCGACTTGGCACCCGCCTCTCTCGGCGTGGCCGTGAGTCCCCCGTCCGTCCTGGGATCCCAGCACCTCCGTAGCCGGGGCCAGTTCGGGAGGACGGAGTGGGAGGCTCCTGCCGGTTCGTCGGTTAATGGACCCACCGCTTTGTGGGCTCGTTACTCGGCACAGAGGAGAGGGTAGAAGTCATTCAAGAAGCATCAGGATGTGTGGGACGCAGACATGACAGAGATGGGACAGTAGAACAGTGTCACAGACACGTGCATTGACTTAACACAAAGGTAGCGATGGCCGGCCGGGTGCGGCGGCTCACGCCTGTCATCCCGGCACTCTGGGAGGCCGACGGAGGATCGCTGGAGGTCAGGAGTTCGAGACCAGCCTGAGCAAGAGCGAGACCCCATCTCTACTAAAAAGTAGAAACAAATTAATTGGCTAACTAAAAATATATAGAAAAAAATTAGCCAGGCATGATGGCACATGCCTGTAGTCCCAGCTACTCGGGAGGCTGAGGCAGAAGGATTGCTTGACCCCGGGACTTCGGGGTTGCTGTGAGCTAGGCTGATGCCACGGTACTCCAGCCCAGGCAACAGAGTGAGACTCTGTCTCAAAAAAAAAAAAAAAATTAAAAAGAAGGAAAAATTAAGCACAAAATACAAAATATGAAAATACTAGAGATGGGCGTATGGTAATTTTTGTTCCCTCTCTTCACAATTGCTTGTGTTGCTTTCTTTAATTAGTAAATGACAAAAGACGGAGGAGAACATGAAAACATTTCAGAGTTAGTACTAACAAAATTTGGCAATTGTCCATTCTTTTTTGCCACGGAGATATCTATTCTCTAAAACCTGAATTTGATCTCCAGGACTACTACCACTAAATAGAACACGAACACACACACACACAAAAACACTAAAAGTATACTGCATGTATGGAATCACCAAGATTTCACAATGTTCTTGACTTTACAACTATCAGGAAATAGAGCAGCTTTAGCACAAACCACCAAGGACACTGCAGCCAACAAGAAAAACAAATAAATGTTTTAGTTGACATGTACTGAAACAGGCTTTGTCACTACCCAGAGTTATAAATGATGCCAGAGAACCACTTACCCTGAGGTATTTTGCCAGTGTTTTCCTGAGCTCTCCTAGTCTATTTTAACTCAATTTTAACTGAAAGATAGATTGTTTAGCTCAGAGGAAAAAAACTAAGTCTTCTCATCCACATGGAGTCAGTACTTGACTTCTACAGGAGACAGTTAACTAATTAATTCATTAAATTAGAGACAATTACTTGGCAATTTCAGTAAGCCTGTTGCCCGAACAAACAGAACCAAAGAGGGATTTTAGAACTGACACCAGAATCTACCCACAGTCAATCAAAATGCTAAAATACTTTAGGTATTATGCTAACAGAGAAAAGCTACTACCTCAAAAATTAGTGATATATTTAAACTAAAATACTTTTAAAATAAAAATGACCCATTTACTTTAAACAACTTAATTACTTTTAATGCTCCTTTTAATTGAGCAATAATGTTTTAAACAGATTTTTTTTAAAAGTAAATACGGTCTAGGGTAACATATAAGGCTAGAAATAAGACAATGTTTAGTGTTTAGTGACCTTATTGAGGCCTCCTCTTTCTGCTAATCAAAATGACTTGAGTATTTACACTCAAAATGATAAAAAGTAGTTTAAATAAAGTGTTCAGTCTCTCAGACTAACATGCTAAAGATTTAATATACCAAGTAATTTGGTAGTTTCATAATATCACTTCCATTTTGTTCCTATCTTCTCAAAGGGTGAATTAAAATGACTTTAAATGAAATTAACCAAATATTATCTTCATACTACAAATAACTTTAGAGTTAATCATTTGCCATTTTAAAGATGTCTCTTAAGCAGTTGTAAATCCCTCTTGGGCAAAAAGTCAAGGACACATGAAAGACATTAAGACGAAGTAGCTGAGAGTATCTGAACAAAAATAGGTGGTCTACTTTCCTGATTAAACTTTTTCTAAGCCCAACTCAAGTATCTGAAATGTAAAAGTACACACAGCTTTGACATTTGCATAAACATTTAAATTTACATTGAGTATAGTTCACATGTGCTTGAAAGAGCTTTGGCATTCCGAAGCTTGAGAAATAAAATAAATCTTATGAGAGATTCGGATCCTCATACATTTATTGTCTATAAAAAGACGGCAGTGTTTCATATAGAGATATATGACATAATTGCACTGAACTAGCTCTAGCTCCAAATGAGATTATGCCATCTAGAAATATTTTGCTTACCAGCCAACAGACTAACATATCAAGGCCTCAACTGACAGAGTAAATTGGATAGTAGTAACTCCAGTGCAAGTTACCAAACTTAACCTTAAGTGACTTTTAGAATGTGTGCACTCTGCATTACTCTATTAACTATATTATATTAACTGCACATTTCAAAGAGTTCTCACACAACCCTAAATTTCCACTAAGAATAAAAAAGATTAATTTAAAATTCAATGACTTGGCCTGGCACGGTGGCTCACGCCTGTAATCCTAGCACTCTGGGAGGCTGAGGCGGGCGGATCGCTCAAGGTCAGGAGTTCAAAACCAGCCTGAGCAAGAGCGAGATCCCGTCTCTACTCTTAAATAGAAAGAAATTAATTGGCCAACTTAAGATATATAGAGAAAAAATGAGCCGGGCATGGTGGCGCATGCCTGTAGTCCCAGCTACTCGGGAGGCTGAGGCAGAAGGATCCCTTGAGCCCTAGTCTGAGGTTGCCGTGAGCTAGGCTGATGCCACGGCACTCACTCTAGCCCGGGCAACAAAGTGAGACTCTGTCTCAAAAAAATAAAATAAAATAAAATAAAATAAAATTCAATGACTTGAATGAGTAAAAAAAACCAAATAGACTAAATCTACAATCCCCATCTGTGGAAAAAATTGTCTTCCATGAAACTTAGAAACTAGGGGGCTGCACAGCAGCAGGTGAGCAGTGAGTGAGCAAGTGAAGCTTTATCTGTATTTACAGCCACTTCCCATTGCTCGCATCACCGCCTGAGCTCCCTGTCTCCTCTCTCCTCCGCCCCACTCCCCTCCGTGGAAAAATTGTCTTCCATGAAACCGGTCCCTGGTGCCAAAAAGGTTGGGAACCACTGGTCTAAATAACACAAATTACTTGTTTAAATGGTTTAAGTTCATAAACAGATGATTTATATTCTAAAAATATTCATCAACATGTTCAAAAAAGTTCATAAACAGATGTTTTATATTCTAAAAGATATTCCAGAGACTACCAAGGAAAATTCTGTTGCGTTGTGACTAGAAAATAGATTACTTTTTTGAGGGGGGCCATAGGGGGAGAGACAGGGTCTCCCTCTGTCACCAGGCTAGAGTGCAGTGGCATCATCATAGCTCACTGCAACCTCAAACTCCTGGGCTCCAGAGATCCTCCTGCCTCAGCCTGCCAAGTAGCTGGGACCACAGGCCCGCAACACCATGCTCAGCTAATTTTTCTATTTTTTGGGATGGGGTCTTGCTCTTGTTCAGGCTGGTCTCAAGCAATCCTCCCACCTCAGCCTCCAAAGTGCTAGGATTATGGGCATGAGCCACTGTGCCCAGCCTGAAAACTGGTTACTTTTTAAAAATTATGCAATGTGTCAAGATCAAGGATTTTTTTTTTTCAAGCATGCACACCAAAACTAGGGCAATATATCTAGAAACACTACTTTTTAAGCCAAAATCTGCTGAGATCAAATCTTTCAGGTTATTCTGCATTCATTTTAAAACTCTGTGCTGGGCACTAGGCCTCATACTAGGGATGCAGATATCAGTAAGACACAGTTCCTGCTGTCAAGTAGTAGCTCAGAAAACTTGGGTTCTAAACCTGAGCCATTAACTCATTGAAAATTTTTGGGCAAACACACAGCTTTTCTGATCATCTTCTCTAACAAGTGGTTACAGAAAAACAGCTGTCCTGTTGTGAGGCATAAATGTGATCTTGAACACCAAAGTACTTGGAAATTATAAAACATAGGCATATTGAAATGGCTATTGTAAAATGCTTAGAAACAGAAAAGCACAGGATCTCAGTTTCCCTCCTTGCTTGTTGAATTTTTCTGCTTTTGCCCAAGCCTGAAGGACTTATTGTTCTAACTTTCCATCTCTCTCCAAACCAAGGTTTCCTTGGGGTTAGCTTCTAGGATTGCTGGGCTTACCACGGGATCAGTCCTGACTGGTTTAGGCAGCCTCATCTCTGCTTATCAAACATGCGGCTGTAATATGAGTCAAAACAAACTGTTCCTCCATGACTTTGTTCCAACTGAGATGAACTGACATTTTCAGATCCTAACATCCTTTCAATTTCAGTAACTCAGATCACAATGTCACAAAGTTCAGCAACTACAGGTATCACATAGAGCATTTCCCATACAGAAAAATGAACTATGTGAACAATGGAAGAGGCTGATATGTACCAAGTCAAGAGTTCAGCATATGAAGTTAATCCCCTTGCTGTCCTTCACTGTTACTTCTAACGGAAGCCAAATTTAGTCAGGAATGCATGCCCTTTCACTACACAAGTGCTCTGCAAAGACCACAGCAGATCTGACATACAAACCCTGTTACAACAGTTCAATGTATAATTCATCTTATTTTAGTATGTTGCCTCAATTAGAATGAGAGTATTCTATCATAAATAATGCTTTAATGAGGAAAAAAAGTCAAATATATATGGTCACATTGACTTTTTGATTTTAATAACTTTATCAAGTCATATTAATTTTTTAAAACAGGGATTTTAATTGGTAATGTAAAATTTTTCTGATATGACTAAAATCAACTATATGTGCATTAGGGAAAAGCAGTTTATACAACTAATTTTAATTAGTACTTTCAGTTGCATATTTTATACATACTAGAAACAAAACCTCTTATTGATTTTGCTAAGAAAATTCTTCAGAACCCTGCCTTTCTAATTCAGATTTCTTCCATGAAACGCTGTATGTTTATTTTTCTTTTTGCTTTAATGTATTTTTACTATCTATTACAGCAAGTCCTACTGTCGGCTACTGAACAACGCAATTCCTAACAGAGCAGAGAGGTACAAGAGCCTTATTAACCACTGAAATCAAGTGAAGCCACCTTGGTAAACCAGGTCTACCAAAACAATTTTCCCCTCAAAATGGCCAAAAGCCTTGGAAATAAAATAATGAACCCAGAGAACCCAATAAATGGAACTATAATGCTTCCCAGGGCACATTAAGTTGAATTAATTTGCATTGTTCTTTAAATAAATACTTCAATCTCTTGGTCTAAGTAACCATGGGAACATACAAGGAGCATATACACATATAAGCCTGGGCAAATCATGTCTCCCTGACAATCAAGGTGCAACTCCTAGGGGGATACAACACTTTAATGTTGATAAGCCTTGATTAAATACCAAGATTTTTGCCATAGAGAAATAAGGACCTTTATCCTGGCAGGGAGCAAAAAGTATTAAAAGTTCTATGAGACAGATCAACGAAATTCAATGTGTGAACCTGGCTTGGGTTCTGTTTTTAATAAAGCTACTCTAAAAATTATGAAACAATCAGGGAAATTTCAACACTGAATAGAAACTGATGATATTAAGGAATTTTTTTAGGTGTGATAATGGTATTATGGTTTGGTTGGTTTCAGAGTCCTTATCTTGTAGAGATATATACTGAGCCATTTATGGATGTAGCCACATGATGTCTGGGAACTGCTTCAAAATAAGCCAGTGCGACTGTGATATAGATGAAGGAAGATTAGCCAAGATACCTGGTGAAGCTGAGGGACAGGTTTATGGTGATTCATTACACTCTTTCTCTAAATTTATATATGTTTGAAATATTCCATAATAAAATGTCTTTCAAAAGGATACAGAAAAATAAGGCTGGGCGCGGTGGCTCACGCCTGTAATCCTAGCACTCTGGGAGGCCGAGGCAGGCGGATCACTCAAGGTCAGGAGTTCGAAACCAGCCTGAGCAAGAGCGAGACTCCGTCTCTACTAAAAATAGAAAGAAAGAAATTAATTGGCCAACTAAAGATATATATAGAAAAAATTAGCCAGGCATGGTGGCACATGCCTGTAGTCCCAGCTACTCGGGAGGCTGAGGCAGGAGGATTGCTTGAGCCCAGGAGTTTGAGGTTGC
>CAUYMX010041287.1:0-10924 GCA_963573855.1 Lepilemur septentrionalis
GTGAGGTATCACAAGAATGGAAGAATAAGCACCACATGTACTCGCCATCAAATTGGCACTAACTGATCAACACTAAGGTGCTCACAGGGTAGTAATATTCACTGGGGGTTGGGAGTAGATAAAGTCACAACTAATGGACACGGTGAGCATTATATGGGAGAAAGGGCACGTCTCACATCATGGCTTGGGTGAGGCAAAGTCATAACAGGTAACCAAAATGTTTGCATCCCCATGATATCCTGAAATAAAAATTAAAAAAAAAAGATACTCAGAAGATTGTGTGAAAACAGTACCTCTAGGCCCCTTCTGAGGAGGCAAATGGTGGCAGGGAACCCTAGCAGAAGGAACAGAGCTACATGGGCAGCATTAAAACTCTCCAGTCCTCACCTCTCCTTAGCACAATTGGCCTAGTAGGAAAAAGGAGGGGTTGGAAAGAGTGCAGAGGAAGACTAGGCATAGTGCCAGGAAATTGAGACTTGGGTTTCCTTGTAGAGGATTCGTAGTCTGGGAAAATTGCCTCAGCACAATGGAAGAATAGTTTGCACTCCATTCTCTTACCTGAGGGTAACCAGGGGTTCATCATCTCTTCCCTCTTGCTCAGCTTGACTCTGGTGGCCCCGTGGTCTGCGATGGAGAACTGCAGGGCATCGTCTCCTGGGGCTCTGGCTGTGCTCTGAAAGGCAAACCTGGTGTCTACACCAAGGTCTGCAACTACTTGGAATGGATTCAATAGACCATCGCTGCCAACTAGATCCGTGTATCTCTTCATGTCCCATCTCCTGTTATACAGCTTCACCTTCCTTCTATGCCTGAAAAGAATATCTAAATAAAAACATTTGTCCTGCACCACATCTCCCCAAGAATGGTCCTTCTTTGGTACTGATGATCTTGTTCTTGAAACTAGCTGCTAAGTAAGAAGGTGACACAGTTAAATTATCATATCAAGAGAATTTAAAAAATTACTTAGCATTCATTTAACCTAATCAATATTAATTTACTGGTCACACACTACATTCCAAACTCTGTATGAGATATTGGGGATAGAAAAAGGAACAAGGTTAGAGGTCACTGTTGCCATCACAGTTTATTTTTAGAAAATAATTATTAAGCATTGTATTAATATCACATATAAATTTTATCATAATATTTGGCTACAATAAATTTTGATCATTTTTTGGTAGATCATGTATTCATAAATTATTATAGATACCAACACTAAAATGCAGAAAGTTAAAGTTAATTGCTCAAAGTCATTCAAACACTTCCTAGTAAAGCTGAGATAAACCGCAAGGTGTCCTTGTTCCCAGTGCATTGGTGCTGCTGTAACAGAATGCTCTCCCTGCATTTTTCTTCAATCTATCTGAAATCTGTGAGGTTAGTTAAAGTAAACTCCAAATGCAGAAATATTTAAACATTTCAGTTTTCCTACATTTTCAAAATTTCACCCATGTATATGTTCCATTTCTCTAAGATCTGTCTTATTTTCCAACTAGAAACTTGCTGGAGAAGCCTGGCCTCTAGAGACAACATGTGCCCCTCTCCCACCACTCGCACCCTCATATCGCAGCCCATGTGATGTGCTAATTTAAACTACAAGCAAAAACAGAAAAGGACAAATGCAGATCAGTTTGCAGAAAATAGATATTTTATCTTGAGGTCATAAAGGTCTTGGCTGCAGAATAATTAGGCAATGTGTACTGCGTAGCTCCCAGGTTCATCAAGGCACGGCAAAAGAGAGTCGAACGGTGTCTGTGCGGAAAATAGTTGACACAGCTTGGGACTGCTGTATTTAGAAAGGTTGGCCTTTCTAGCTTGGAAGGTGGGCCTTTGGCTGGCATCTCAGAATTTGGCTGGTGAACAGTTCCCTGAACCAATAGAAAGTTTCTCCTAACCGAGAGGAGTGGCTCATTGTGCCTACACTGGTGTTGCAAACCATGTTATGCTGGACACCAGGTTTCCTTCTGGGGTCTGGATTTTCGGTACTTGCTGGGCAGTGGGTGCCTGTATGACCAGACTCAATAAAACCTTTTGGGCACTGAGTCTTTCACGGGCTCCCTTGGCTTATATTGCACACCTGTTTAATGTATTTTTGGTGCTGGAGGAAGCAAAATTATTCAGAACCTTGGTTACATGTTTCCAACCCTCCAACTGCAAGTGAACCAGGAACTGTGAAGAAGCCGTGGCATCTGGGAGAGCAGGGATGGTCTCATCACACTGATTTCTCCTCATGTGCACGCACTCCTCACGCCTTTCTCAGACTGTGGTTTAACTTTTCACATTTTATGGTATGTTTAGATATGTAAAAATTTACTTTAATGCAATTGAAATTATAAATACTGTTTTCTATGGCTTGTGTATTTTTCTGTGTCTCCTCTTAAAAAAAATCATCTCTCAAGTGAATACTAAAGATATTTCTCTTAATTCCTTCCAGTCCAATGTGTTTTGTTTTTTACAGTTAAGAGTAAATGAACCTAAAATATACTTTCAAGTAAGAAATAAAGTAGAGAACTCGGAATAAGAAGGAGGGACATGCGCTCAGTGCAGAGGAAACGCCCTGTGAAAAAGACCTCTGGGGTGGAAAATGACAGAGCGTGTGAGGAGGTGACTGCACGTCGGGGAGTGTGGCCGGAGCAGGGCGAGCCGGGGACCGCGGTGCAGGGCGGGGTGGAGAGGTGGGTGCAGGGTGCACGCTACACGGCTGCAGGGCTGTTGCCCTTAGAAGAAAGGCAGCCAGGACAGTGACCATGAGTGAAGATTTATGACCGAGAGTTGAAGGGTAGAGGGCAGGGGAAGGGGCAGATGAGGAAGTCACTGGAGTCATGGGGGAGAGAAGAGTATGGTGGCTTTGAGATGATCAAGGGAATCACCACGAATCTCAACCAAAGATGCATTTTTCTTTCTGCAAGCAGAAAGAGAGAGCAGCAGGAGAGAGACCCAGCGAGCTCAGGCTGGGGTGGGGAGAGCTCCGGTCATGCTGAGACTGGCTCAGGGATGGACCTCACTGCAGGTCATATTGGCCACTTCCCTAAGGCCCCCAGCCTGGCAAAGGCTCTGGGACTCCCATGGAGGCCAGGACGTTCCCGGTCGCGGCTAGACACAGGGCAACCTAGAAACTTTCTGACTGCTCTTTTTGTGCAGAGAGGAGGCAGCTGTGCAGTGCTGTGTAGTCACTGCTGGCACAGAAGTACACAGATGTCTGGGAGAGGGTAGCAGACTCCAGCCTGAGGGGGAAATCCTCTCTGTTTGGTCTGGAGACGTTGTAGCCTTCGGGGACTTCTCCTTTCTCAGTGCTTTTAACATCAACTGAGTAATGGATCAGCCTCAGCCCATGTCCCAGATCTCGTCGATACCAGTACATGTAGAAGTGGTTGTCAGTCTGGTGACACTTCAGTGTCACCTGCTTTCCTATCTCTGTGATCTTGTGTCTTGGGTTTTGGGTGATTCCTGCATCCGTGTGTCCTGTAATAGAGAGTGACAGAGGCTGATGCTTCCATTCTAAGAGAAGGTCTTCTACTGAGTCTTGGGAATTCCAGGGAAGGAAGCCACCTGTGACCAGCCCTCACCTGCTACCAGGAGACAAAGGGCCACATAGAAGAAAAGCCGGGGGCCCATTTCAGGTCCAGGGTAGAATCTTGTGTCTCCCAGCCTTGCTTTGGGGAAATAGAACTTGGCTTCTTGGTGACTCGGTGATGTCACTGTCCCTGACAAATGCTTGAGCAGAAGAGCTGACCTGCCACACCCCTTCCCTTCTCCACATGAACCAATCAAAACACACATACACAGAGGCATGCATGCACATACACATTATATATATGTTACATGTATGCTATATAAGATATATGTAATTTTATGTTGTATCTGTAGTAACATTTTATAATATATATACATGATTTAATAGCTAAAGATGGAAAGAATTCATAGACTGTTTTTAAAGAAATCTTAGAAGCACATAAGATCATTGCTTGATTTTAGTAAGGAAATGTATTCCTGTCTGCATGTCTTATTCCCATTAGGATACAATCTCTTATTGGTATACTGTTTTAAGTTTTTCTAATATTTCTGTGGTCTAATGCAGAGGTCCCTAACCTTTTTGGCACCAGGGACTGTTTTCATGGAACACAATTTTTCCACTGTTAGGGGGCGGGAGGCAGAGCTCAGGCAGTGGGATGGGGAGCAGCTGTAAATACAGATGAAGCTTCACTCTCCTGCCTGCTGTTCACCCCTGCTTTGCAGGACCCTCTACCCCCCTCCCATTTCCTAACTGACATGGAAGACAATTTTTCCATGGGAAGGTGGGTGTGTGGTGGAGCTCTGCAGCCAGGTTCCTAATAGGCCATGGGGGTTGGGGACCACATGTATAACGTACATCCTCATGGCAGTCCGTTTGCCTTTTATGACTTCTTTGCTCAAAATTCACCTTCAAGTACCTTTTACTAGTTTTTCTTTTTCCTTAAACTTTGGAAAACTATATGTCAGCCTACACACATACCCTCTGTTCAAAGAGCCCCATTATGCCCAGAAAGGTTTTCGAGTCTCCAGGTCAGAGTCAATATCATTTGAAATACTGTTTTATGTTGTGTCATAAATTCACCTGATAGGAGCCTCATGTCAGAGCTCAGGGCTCTGTGTGTTCTCATGGGTATTGGGATGGTTAATTTCAGGCATCAAACTGACTGATTTAAGAGAACCTAGACAGCTGGTAAGGCAGTATTTTGTGGTGTGTCTGTGAGGATGTTTCTGGGAGAGATTGGGCGTGAGTTGCTGAACTGCACAGGAATGATCCAACCTCGAATGGCTGGCATCATTCAGTCGGCTGGGGGCCTGGACCCAACAAAAAGGCAGCAGCAGGGTGAATTTTCACTCTATCTCCCAGAGCTGAGACACCCTTCTTCTCTTGTCTTTGGGCATTAGAACTCCAAATTCTCCTACCTTCAGACTCTGGGGCTTGCACAATCCCCCAGGTTGTCAGGCTTTCAGCCTCAGATTGAGAATTACACCATCGGCTTCTCTGGTTCCAAGGTCCTCGGGCTTAGACTGAGCCACACTACCCGCATCACCGGGTCGCCCACTCACAGATGGCCGGCTGCTGTGGGACTTCTCAGCCTCCACAACCACGTGAGCAATTCCCCTAGCAGATCCTCTCTCGTATGTCTCTTTCTATATATGTTCTATCGGTTCTGTCGTCTGATGTACTGAAAATGCCCTTTGTCACTTTGGCCCTGTATTAGGAGATATCATGGATTTATATGGAACCAAGACAGGGCAAACATCCTGTGGCTTGAAGTTGTATGTCCTGGAAGTTGACAGGCAATAAGCCAGAGTAACTGCATCCCATAATGTGCAACCTACCCCTGCCACCCAGCTGGCCTTGAGATGGGAGACACAGTGAGTGCCCTGCTATGTCTTGTTGACTAAGGCCTAGGGAACAATGTGGAATTGTGGGAGAAGCTTGATTTTTGAGGTTTGGAGGTTTGGATCTGGGCTCTGATACTTGCAAATATAAAATATTGGGGGAGTCCATGAGTTACAGCTTCCTATCTATAAAATGGCACATTGAGATCTTCTGCATCTGTAAAGTAGATATATTAATGCTAATGTCCATCCTTGCATTAAAACACATAATCTATAGTGCTATGGTTTGACTGAATCCCCCCAAAATTTATGTGTTGGAAACTTGGTCCCCCCAGAACAGCATGTTGACAGGTTGACCCTTGGGAGGTGATTGGGTCGTGAGAACTCTACCCTCATAAGTAGATTAATCTATTCATGGATTAGTGGGTTGTGGAGGGAATGGGTCAGTTATCATGAGAGTGGGTCTGTTATAAAAGCCAGTTGGTCATCCCTCGTGAGCCCCCTCTCCATGTGACGCCCTGCATTGCCTGGGGACTCAGCAAGAAGCCCTCACCAGATGTGACCATTTGACCTTGGACTTTTCAGCCTCCAAAACTGTAACAAATTAAATTTCTTTCCTTTATAAATTATTCAGTTTCATGTATTCAGTTCTAGCAACAGAAAATGGACACATCTTCTATCTGTCTATCTAGCAACAGACAAATGCCCACACTCTAGCCCGGAGTGGGAGCTCCTGCCCTTTGCTGGAACTGGAAGGTCCTGGCAGAGATGAGAGGACATCCAGTGGGCCTGGGGCCCACATGTTCAGGAGGGATCTGGCTGAGCTCTGCAGAGAGAATATTAGAAAATAACTAGAAGCATCCCTGGGGCTTGGCTAAAGCTGTGTAACAGTCTCCACCCTCTCTCCCTATTGCATCCTCAGCTGGGACAGGAAGGTTTGGGTACAGAAAGCCAGTGATTCTTCAGGGCTGTGCCAAGCTGCTGGCACAGAGATACAGAGCTGAGTCCCCCAGCTCCAGGGAGCTCAAGTTCAGCTCAGAATGGTAGTCAACAAACTGCTGGGCTGAGAATCGTGGAGGGATGTTTCCTTTCTGGCTCTCCTTTTTTTCATAATAGGAAATGAGGAACTGGAGTCCCTGACCTGGAGCCTGCTGGTACCAGTACACAGTGTCATGTCCAGAGAGTGGGTAGCATTTCAGAATGGCTGTTTCCTGCTTTCCTTTGATCAGGTGTCTTGGGGACTGGATGACTCCAGCATTCCCTGGACCTGCGGAGGAAGGAGACTAAAACTGAACACCCAGCACAGGAAAGTGTCTGATACTCCAGCAACAATCAAGAACTGTAAATTCAGGGGATGTCCCACCTATGCTCAGGACTCACCTGCCCCCAGGAGACAAAGGGTCACACAGCAGAGGAGTCTGGTGCCCCAAGCGGAGTCAGGCAGGACAAGACTAGGCATCTCCCTACTCAGGGTGCTGGTCTCCTTGGGTGAGAAAGCAGGAGTCTTGCTCCTCCCTTTTCTCTATTTGGAGGGTTGCCTGTGATGTCACTATTCTGATGTCACCATCCTGTAGGCTACCATAGGCACCCTGCCCCCTGGACTGGCTCAGCTGACCCAGGCTTCCCCCATTCTGCCTGGCCTTCTGCAGGGCAGGGGGAGCTGTCTGTGCTGAGCCATCAGGGCAGGGTTTGGGGCAGATGGCCGTCCCCACAGCTTTTCCAACTGTCCTCTGAGGCAGGTGTTCCTTTGTCTACACATGGCCTGGGTTATCCAGGCTGCCCCACTGAAATCTCGTACTCCGCATCAAATACATGTAGTCTCCTAGAGAGCCCTCTACCCATCTAAGCCTGCAGTTCCTGCCTCTCTGCCGTGAGAAACACACGTGCCCATCAGTTGATGTGAGAAGACTATGATTAACCCTTCCTGTGCCAGCACTACCTCTGCTTCCTCAAGTAACATCCCTGACACAGGGACCAAGCTAAGATCATCTCCCTTAACCCTTCCTCTTCCAGGCAGAGTCATCAGAGGCCCGCTCAGTGGACCCACAGTGCCCTCAAGTGGCCAGTTGTGTAGTCACTAGGATGCAGCTCTGTTGACACTGTCCAAGGAGGCTGGGCGCTTCCTCAATTAGGCGTCAGGATCTGCCAGGACACAGCGCACCTCTTGCTGATTGGAGGTTTACATGCCTCAAATTCAGCTTCTGCATAAGGTAGTGAGGGAGGCATGAAGCAAACATTTTTCCAAACAGGGAAATTAGGAGAGTGAAAAACTAACCTATGGGGGGCGGGGAGGGGACAAGGGGCGGGGATGAGAGAGAGAGAGAAAATGTGTCAGTCAAAACTCCAAAATCCAAGGACCTACAAGGGAAGGAGGACACAAGCCCAGGAAGGTGATGGGCAGACAGGAAGGTCAGTCCTGCAGAAAGCCTTGGGATCCAGTGGCACTTCCATGATGGGGATTTCTCCTCCTTTTCCAGGACTCATCGGATCCCAGGAGACAAAGGGATGGAAGTTCCCATTTACTGTGTCCAGATTTCTGGAATGGTCCAAGTGGGAACCTAGAGGGTCTTTTGTTATTCATTCTTTGTTCTTTAAAGATGGGTCACTAGTACCTGGAACTGCTGTCGGTACTGGCCATAAAAGGGGGAACGAAAACATCCACAGTCCTTATAATGATGGGCCTAGGAGGAAGACGCTGAGCTGAGGAATGGAGGGGGGTAAGGAGGGGAAGGACAACTGAAGCAGGCCCCCATGGAGGAGGCCGAGGACAGACATGGGCATGTGTGTGGGAAGGTGGGTTGTGAAAGGCCAGCAGGAGAAAGAACGGAGAGCCGCGCTGTCCGTGGTGTCTGCACATGGACGATGTCACGTGACCTTTCCTTTCTGGCGGCGGCTGAGCAAGAGGACATCTGAGGACAGAGCTGAGGCAGCTCCAATGCAGAGCCACAGGAGAGGCCTGGAAGAGAAGGCTGCACTCCCTTGGGTCAGGGTGCTATTGTCCCCTCGTCCAGCTGAGACCCACCTGGGGAAGCACCTCAGCGCAGAGCAGAGTTTCCCCCGCACCCTGTGGGCCCTGTCCCCACTGTCCAGGACAATGTCTGTCCCGCCTGGATCGTGGCCTCCTGAAGGCAAGGGAGCTGGATCTTCTGCTGAGCTTTGTGTGGGGGGTGAGGGGACTGTGGGGCAACTGCTGGAACAAGAGGGCACCAGGGGCTGGAAGAGGCTGTCGGAGACAAAGGCCACATATTTGCTTTTGACAGAAACGGACAGAGCACCCAGATTTCTCCTTGGGGCAACTACGAGGGATCAGCTGCACCTGGCTTGAGGCCTGCACATATCCTTGTAGGCAACAATCTGGGACAGCACCCTGCCACTTTATGTCCTGCTCTGTCCTCTCATATCTGTGGGGTCTGTGATAGAGGGAAGTTGAGTGCCCAAGGCGGGGCGCCCAAGAATGTAGACACAGGCAAAGCCTGGGCCCTGGCTGTGGTGAGCCCAGGCAGGGGCTGCAGAGAACTCACCTGCCCCCAGGAGGCACAGCAGCCAGGTGGTCATGGCAGGGTCAGGGCAAAATGCACAGACTGCAGGAAATTGCTTCACTTGTGTGTTGAGGAAACAAAGCCTGGCTCTCAGTGGAATCATCAGTGATGCCACTGTCCCCGCCAGCTGGCAACTCTGCCATCTGCCTGCCGGCCGGCCCTCTGCCCTCTGCTACCCCGCCACCTGCAGTCATAAGCCGTGACCCATACAGCCTCCACTCCCACTGCCGTTCTTCCAGGAGACAGTAGCCCAGAAGGGCCATTGGCATTCGCCCTCCACCTGCCCCTCCGGCACCATCTCATGTTTCCACCTTAGGGATCTTTTCTTACAGACTGTTCCTTCTACCCTGACCGTATGTTTCTCCCTCCCATTCCTACATCTCTATTTCGTACATTAAAATATACTTCAGGTACATTTACTCTGAAATGTGAAAAGTAACATTTAAGTTTTACTAGAATAAATTAAGGAAAATATTTTTAGGCATTTATTGGAGGCAGGATTCTTTTTTAGTTGAGACACAAACCAAATTATTTATAATTTCCACTGCATTAAATTAAATCTTGTACATCAAACCACACCATAAAAAATGAAAATGCAAGCTACAGACTGAAAAAAGGCACAAGGAATGCACATAAACGGTAAAGAATCAATGGGAAATTACACATTCCTCAAAGTTGCCAATGAAGAGGGGATAGTCATGGCCCCCGGAGATGTCCAAGCTCCCACTCCTGCCTAGCTGGGGACTTGAGAGCAGAGAGGGGCTCTGTCCCACTGACCAGGACGCAGCAGGTGATGAGAGGACAACAGGGTAGACAGAAGATGTGCAGAATTGATGAATACACAAGTTTGTCTCCCATTTCTGCTTCTTACAAACCCAGAGACACTGGGGAAAGGATTCAGTGACCCCGAGCTTTCCATATATAACAGGGGAATAAAATCCTTGATTTGCATAATCACTGTAAAGCTTTAAAACATATACGAAGAATCTAGCACACATTTAGGGTCTCAGTTGTCACTTTTCTGCAGAAGTTGCCCAGGACCTGACAAGCTAAGGAAGATGCTGATAGAGAAGTGGACAAATTCTGCCCATACAGGTGAGCCTGGGTTCTCCTGGCTGGAATGGCTCTCAGCTCCGCCAGACATAGGGAATGCCTTGGAAACAACTGGAAGCATGCCTTGAAGTAGTGAAACTTCAGTAAAGCCTGCAGCTCTGGAGTCAGAACTAAACGAGGAAGTTTATGCACAGAATGTTGGTGGCTCTGCAGGGCTGTGGAAGCTGCTGGCACAGAGATACAGGGCCGAGTCCCCCAGCTCCAAGGCGCTCACGTTCAACTCAGAGCGATAGTCACTGAACTGTTGACCTGAGAATCGGTCAGTGAAGTCTCCTTTTTCGCCCTCTTCCCCATTATAATACTCAATGAGAAACTGGAGGCCCTGAGCCTGGGCCTGTTGGTACCAGTACACCCGGTTGTGCCCAGAGACAGGGGAACACTTCAGTGTCACTTGCTGTCCTCTTGCTTTGATCAGGTGTCTTGGAGTTTGGTTGACTCCAGCCTCTGCTGGGCCTGTGGAGAAGCAGATGGAGACTGAGCACAGGACACAGCCTGGTGGTGCCTCCCCAAGGTCAGGTGCAGGAAGCGGGGGTGGGCAAGCTCAGAATGGAGAAGCTGCCCTGTCCACAGGGCTCACCTGCCCCCAGGAGACAAAGCATCACCCAGTGGAGGAGCCTGGAGCCCATGGCACAGCGGGCCAGGCAGCACTGTGCTCTGTGCTCAGGTCGTGGGGCTCTTGGGGAAGAGCTGAGTCTGGGCTTGCTTCTCCTGATTGGAGGAGTATCCTGTGATGTCACAGCCCTGGGTCACCCCCTGCAGGCTTCCTGAGGTCCAGAGCTCCCTGATCTGCAGAGCAGGGGCCGGGTCAGGGCAGAGGCTTCTCTGATGAGGCAGCTGCTCCTCTGCCCACTGTCCCAGGCTGTCACCTCCCCTCCGTCCCTCCCCCAGCTACTGCTGCAGTGCTCCACTCTGGGACTCAC
>CAUYMX010041288.1:0-24412 GCA_963573855.1 Lepilemur septentrionalis
ATTTTTCAAAGCACAGCAGACAATGTCCCACCCCATCCTGCGTCCCAGCCTGTGGCCACCTCATTGCCGCATCCCGTTTCCGGGAACCACAGAAACTTACTGTATGCACACTTGTGGTTCTCTGTGTGTATACAGCCTGTGCTAATGGGCACGTGCCCGGAAGATAGCACCTTGTACGTTTACTTTGGCAGCAATGGACAGGAACCTTCCCTGTGCCTCTGTCACAGTCTCGAAGTATTGCCCTGTGCAGAGGGATCGTGATTCCTTTAATGCTGTACTGATGCACATTAGGCCATGTGCAGGGTTCTTTGTTTGTTTTGAGGACAAGGAGAGAGAAGTTTATTAATTTGCCAGCAAACAAGGAGGCTGGCAGACTCCCGTCTCAAAGTACCAGCGTCCTCCGTGTCAGGCTTTGGCTTTCCAGACAGCTGTATCATTCACCTGCCATTTCTCACACGTGCAGGTGTATTTGGTCACTTCTCGGAAGCCTGTTTGCTGGATCAAAGCAAAGGTGCGTTTGTAATTTGGATGGCTGTAGCTGAATTGCATTTCTCTGGAGCTGCAGCAAATTGTACCAGTGTAGACTCTTAAGGCAACGTATGTGAGTGTCTTTACTGGACATAGGGCTTATTCTTCATGTGATGGATGGAAAATGGTACCCTAGGGTGCTTTTAGTGTGCATTTCTCTTATTACAAGCGAGGCTGAACATCTGTTGAAATACATAAAGCTTTTGTGTTTCCTTTTCTGTGGTGTGTGATCCTTTGCCCCCCTCTTCTCACCAGTTGTAATTCTTAGTAATTTCTAGAGGCTCTTTATATATGAGAGAGATGAGCCTTTTCCATGCTATGAATTGCAGATTTGTCCGTCTACATGTCATTTGGCTTGTGACTTAGTTTACGGAATGTGTGTCTGTGTCTGCCTTTTTAATGAGAATGAGACAAAATTATATATTTATTTTTTGATATTTTTAAACGATTTCAAACATGTAAAAAGTTTCAAGACTAGTACAAAGAACTCGTGGGAGTGCTTTACTCTTTAACCAGATGTATTAGTTTTCTAATGATAGGTAATAAATCATCCCCAAAACTTAGCAGCTTAGAACAGCAAGCATTCGTGTATCTCACAGGGTTTCCAAGGGTCAGGAATCTGGTAGCAGCTCAGCTGGACGGCTCAGGGGCTCTCATGCCATTGCAGTCAGGATGTCAGCCAGGGCTGCAGCCATCTGAAGGCTTAACGAGGCTGGAGGACCTGCTCCCACGCACAGTTACGTGGCTTGTGGCAGGAGGCTTCACTTCCTCCCCACTGTGGGCCACTCCAAAGGGCAGCCTGTAACATGCTACAGTTGGCTTCCTGCAAAGCGAATGAATGGCCCAGGGAAAGAGACTGAGGGTGCTCAGGACGGGAGCCGCAGACTCTTTTATAACCTAATCTCAGAAGTGATGGATGATCACTTCTGCTGAATTCTGTTGGCCACAGAGAACAACCCTGGAATGATGTGGGAGGGGACCGAATACGAGGAGGTGGCATTGTTGGGGGTCGTCTTGGGGTGTGTGAGGCTGGCCTCACGCCCCGTTTACCCACTGTAAACCTTTGGCTACATTAGTTTTATCCTTAGCTCTCAATATGCACATGTTTTTTTCCTCAATCATTTGAGAGTAAGTTGCAGACATTGTGTCTTTTTCCCCCATGATGTTTTGGTATAGTTCAGCCCTTGAAAACAAGGCTCTTTTCCTTAGAGATAGGGTCTCACTCTGTTGCCCAGGCTGGAGTACAGTGGCCAGATCATAGCTCAGTGGAGCTTTGAACTCCTGGCCTCAAGCGATCCTCCTGCCTCACCCTCCTGAGTAGCTGGGAGTGCAGGTGTGCGCCACCATGCCTGGCTTATTTTTTATTATTATTGTTTTTTTTGGTGGTGACAGGGTCTCTCTACGTTGCCCAGGCTGATCTCAAACTCCTGGCCTGAGGCAATCCTCCAACCTTGTCTGCCCAAAGCACTGGCCTTACAGGCATGAGCCATCTCACAGGGCCAACCTGAATATTCCTTATTGCACATTCCTGGAGGGGGAATTATTAGGTCAAAGGTTGTGACCCTTTCAAAGTCCCCAGACCAAGCTGCCTTCTAGAGGTGTTGTCTAGGGGACAGTCCTACCAGCAAGAGCCAGGGGCCACTCCTCTGATTTCTCCTTGGAGGTAGTAAAACTTTGGGGATGTCAGGGTAGATGGATGGATGGATGGATCACTTGGGTTGTTTTTGTTTTGTTTTAATTGCCAGAAGTTATTAGGGCCAAGCTTGTAAGGGACGCTGGAAGGGTCCCAGGACTTGGAGGCCAAAGCTAGTGATAATTCAGAAATCGTGCAAAGAGTCTGAGCTTTGGATTGTGGCAGCGTTGGGTGGCCTTGTGCATGTCACCTGCGTCCTCCTCCGTCAGCTTTGAGAAACAGCCCAGAAGTCACCTGAGTGGTGTTAAGGCGATGCGCACACACTTGGGGCTTCAGTCCCAGCTCCACTTCTCCCTGTCTGGAGAGTCTGGAGTCATTTTGGCTCCTTGGCCTCAGTTTCTCATCTGTGAAATGGTTACAATGTGATCACTGCTCTTGGGGCGGTGGAGAGATCACGTGAGCTGCTGCGTGTGGGTGGGTACATAGCTGGCGCTCACTGGCTACACAGTGGCTGCCTTGGTTAGGATTCTTGGGGAGGAGAGTCCAGAGGGGCGAGGTGCTTCGTCTGGGTGCATTTTAGGGTGGTTGCTGTGTGCCAGTTACAGAACTAGCACCCGGATCGCGTGTGCCTGTGGACAGACCTCACCGGAGCGTGGCCTGTGCGCACGCGCAGTGCCAGCTAGGCCAGCAGCCAAGGCCACACAGGCACACGGAGGCAGGCACCCTGGACACTTAGAAGGGGGCCCAGGCCCTTTGTGCCGGCACCCAGAGGCCCCCCACGTGGTTGCGAACCCAGGCCTGGCCCTTCCCCCCTCAGTCGCTGTCCTCCCTGGCAGCTCGTGTCCCTGCACACGGCCGCGGGCACCTATGCGGGTGCCTTTGCCTTTACTTAGCTGGACGGGCGGGCGGGGCGGCAACTGGGACGCCGGCCCGCCCGACCCTCCTCCCCTGCTGCTGTGTCGCTGCCCCTGGCCCTCCTGCCCCAACGCCGGGCAGTGGCGTGGTGTCCCCTGCTGCCGCCACCGCTGCTGCTGCTTCCTCTGCTGCTGCCACCCCAACCCTTCAGGGCTCGCCCTATCGGGGGGACTGGGTGGGGCCTGGGGGAGGGATGGGTAGGGCCGGGGTGTGGAGATTAGGTTGGGACTTGGGGAAACAGGGTGAGGGGTCCGGGGGTCGGCTGTGGAGAGGTCCTTCCTCAGGACCGGGCTAGGCCGAGAAGGGTGTTTCTGGAGGGGGTGGCTGGGTCCCCATTGTCTTGGGGCAGTGGGAGCCAAGGCTGGTTCTGACCCCCACCCCCTTTCCTCTGCCTCCCTCCCCCGCCCAGATCCCGGCAGCAGCTCCACTGAAGGGCCCAGGGCCCTCCTCGTCCCCGTCACTACCTCACCAGGCCCCTCTGGGAGACAGCCCCCACCTGCCCTCCCCACACCCCGCCCGGCCCCCCTCCCGGCCCCCCTCCCGCCCCCACTCCCGCCCTCCCTCCCAGCCCCAGAGCGTGTCCCGCCCACCTTCAGAGCCGGCCCTGCACTCTTGCCCCCCGCCCCAGGCCCCCCCTCCTCCTCTGCCTGGTATCTTTGTCATCCAGAACCAGCTGGGCGTCCCCCCACCCGCCGGCACCCCGGCCCCCGCCGTGCCAGGCCCGCCCCAGCCCCCCCTGCGCCCGCCATCCCAGCCACCCGAGGGGCCAATGCCCCCAGCCTCCCACCTCCCTGCGGCCTCCACCGCCTCCGCTGTGGCCTCCTCCTCCGAGTCGTCCACCAGGTTGCCAGCCCCTACGCCATCCGACTTCCAGCTCCAGTTCCCACCCGGCCAAGGGCCCCATAAGTCCCCCACCCCCCCGCCGACCCTCCACCTGGTCCCCGAGCCCGCAGCGCCCCCCCCACCGCCTCCTCGGACCTTCCAGATGGTGACTACCCCCTTCCCAGCGCTGCCCCAGCCGAAGACTCTTCTCGAGAGATTTCACCAGGTAACTGGAGGCAGGGACTGGCGACTGCCCCCGCCCCCTCCGTCAGACCCGAGTCCCTCCCGCTTCACGGCTTTGTGTTCATCCCCAGCCCTGGCACACCTGCCGCCCCCGCTTCTGGCCTGTGCCCCCCACGCCTCAACCACCTGTCCCCTCCTCAGGTGCCGTCCGGAATCATCCTCCAGAACAAAGCCGGGGGAGCCCCGGCCACCCCGCAGACCTCCGCCAGCCTGGGGCCCCTCGCCAGCCCCACTGCCTCCGTGCTGGTCGGCGGGCAGGCCTCATCCGGGACCGCCACTGCCCCCGGCCATGCCCCCGCCGTGGCACCCATGGCCACTGCAGGTAGGGGACAGGCGGGTGGGCCGGGGGCTGGCAGCAGGGAGGATGGACTCTGGCAGAGCTATGGGTCACTCGAGCTGGGGCGTCACCCAGACCTCAGGGGACCGAGGGAAGGTGCAGAAGGCAGGGCTGCCTCCCCAGCTCTGAGGGGGCCAAAGGGCAGGAGGAGAGTGGAGGGTGCAGGATTGGGGCTCACGTTTGAGGAGGGGCCTTCGTGCCAGTGACCCTGGGCCCTGTCCCCCCACCTCCGCACTCACACCCCCAGGCCTCCCACCTCTGCTTCCTGCCGAGAACAAAGCTTTTGCCAGCAACCTCCCAACCCTGAGTATGGCCAAGGTCGCTTCGTCCGGGCCAGGGAAGTCCTCCGGGCTGCAGGTAAGAGGCCCTCAGAGCAGGGGTTAGGGCAGGACCCAGATGTCGTCAGGGAACCGGGACCTGGGACGGCAGGGCAGGGAGACACCGAGAAGAACGGGGAGGGTATGAACTAAGAACATCAGACAGAGGCAGCTGAGACGCCGGAACAGCCAGACAGGGACAAGAGGGCCAGGCAAGACCCAGACAGGTGGATAGAGATGGCAGAGGCACTGGGATGGTGGACAGGGACAGACAGGCACCCAGACTGCTGGGTGATGGCATGAGAGTTGGTCACCGAGACAGGAGAGGGGACAGGGTCGAGGCTACAAGATGATCAGCTCAGGACAGGAGAGGTGGGTACCAGATGGGACAGTCGGATGAGAGACAGGGAGGCCACACTGAGAACAGAGGGCAAGCAGCAGGGAGACTGAGGCAGAGGCTGCCTGTGGGACTCGGAAGGATGGGAAGACAAGTAAAGGGCAGAAGGTCAGAGGGTGCAGGACCCAAGAAGTTGGGAGAGACTCAGAGACCAGCTGTGCCCAGGCCAAGACGGGGGACCACAGACCAGAGGGGGAGTCACGAAGATCTTTGGGGCAAAATGAGGTGAGCCCATGGCGGGCAGAGGAGAGAGACCAGGCAGATCAGAGTTGCGGGTGCCGGAAGAGACAGGCCACCTGACATGGAGCGCAGCACGCACAGAGAGCAGCCCCTGGCAAGGGAACGGAGGGGACCCAGGTGGCGGGCGCCCAGGGCTGCGCCTGCCTGTCACCCTCTCCTCCCCTGCAGGTTTAGTTTGATGGGCATGGGATCCCGCAGCTGGGGCTAGGCCCCCACCCGGGTGAGACGTCTTTGTCCCAGGCTGGAGGGAGAGAGAGGGTCAGGGCACCGGGGGAAGGCGTCCGTGTCGCAATGCCACTCACCTGCCTCTCTCCCCCCAGTATGACAGCAAGCTGAGCAGCCTGAAGAAGCCCCCCACGCTCCAGCCCAGCAAGGAAGCCAAGTGAGTCGCCGCCCCCCGCCATGCACCCCAGCCTCCGCCTTTGTGGGGGGGCGTGGGGACCACCCTTCAGAAGCGGGTTGAGCCGGCCTGAGTGCCGATCCCAGCTCCAACCCTGGGTAGCTGTGCAGGTTCCCTCGGACCCTCGGTCTCCTCCTCCACCACGAGTGTGAATTTCACACAGCACCTAGGGGCTGCTGGTCTTTAGCAGAGGGTGGAGTTGGGCTTACCTGGTGGGAGAGACAGTCACACAATAGAGAGACGAAGCGGGCTGGGACAGGGCCATGGTGGACAAAAGCAGGCCAGAGAGAGCACAGATCTCACCAACCGGCCAGCCAGCCTCTCCCTGGGAAGCTGCTCCCAGGCCAGGCAGGGGCAGGCAGAGGGAATCGCACAGGCTCTGGCCTCTGGCTCCCAGCTCTATCTCTTCCTCTCTTCTGTGCTTTGGGGACGAGTGACTTCACTTCACCTCCCTGGGCCTCAGTTTCCTCTTCTTTGAAATGAGGATAATGACAGCATGTGCTTCCTTTGGTTGTAGCCAGGGATTCAGTGAGACACATGCGAGCTTCCCAAGCACTCCTTTTCCCTCTGTCCTGTGCAGCTGTGACCAGGGGCTGGGGGTCCAGGACGCTGGGTTTTTCCTGGCCCTCACCCCCTGCTGTGTGTGCGGTCTCTCCCCATCCCACCCCTAGTTTCCTGGAGCATTTGCACAAACATCAGGGCTCAGTCCTACACCCCGACTACAAGACAGCCTTCCCCTCCTTTGAGGACGCCTTGCATCGCCTCTTGCCCTACCACGTCTACCAGGGTGCTCTCCCCTCCCCCAACGACTACCACAAAGGTGAGGCCTCGAGGTGTCCGGGGCGGGGCACTGCGAGGGGTGGGGACAGGCGCATGCGCCAGGGAGCACCCCGGCATCTCCGCCCCTACGTCTCTTCTCTGCCTCGCAGTGGATGAGGAGTTTGAGACGGTCTCCACGCAGCTGCTGAAACGCACCCAGGCCATGCTCAATAAATACCGTCTCTTGCTCCTGGAGGAGTCCCGGGTAGGGTCCAAGTCGCCTTCTTCCCCTCCTGGGACCCCGCCCTTTCCCCTGCCGGCTCCTCTTAGCCTCGGGAGGGTGGTTGGGAGGGAGGCAGGCGGTCAGATCGCAGGGACAGTTTGAAAGCTGCTCGCATCCCCCCCTGCCCCCTCCCTGCCTGTTCACTTGTCCATTTCTCTTCTCCCCCCACCCCCCCGGCGTCCCCCAGAGGGTGAGCCCCTCAGCGGAGATGGTGATGATCGACCGAATGTTCATTCAGGAGGAGAAGACCACCCTTGCCTTGGATAAACAGCTGGCCAAGGAGAAGCCCGGTGAGAGGGGAAGGGAGGGAGAGGCGTCCCCACCCCATGGGGCAGCAGAATTAGGTTGCGAGCTGGAGTGGGTGCGCGGCCTTACCTCACCCCGCCACCAGGGGGCGCCTGAGCCCCATCTTCCTGCAATGCCCGCATCTCACCTGGCCTCCTGCACCTGGCCTCCTGCGTTGGACCAGAGCCCTGCTTTCATCTTCCTCTGTCACCATGTGTCCCTTTCGTCCCCTCCATCCTGGAGTGGGGAAGATTCTGCCACTCCAGGGGCATAGAAAGACAGGAAAAGGTAGCTTCCTTCAATTTTCCACCTGAGGTGTCTAAGCTGCTGGATTTAACAAAATACCCCTTAGCCCACATTGGATTCCAGCCAACTCTAGCGTTTCACTTAAGAAATAAATGTCCCCTGCTGTCCGCCCTCAGACCTGTACATTCATTCTGTTTATTCTGGAGCCCCAGACCTTAATTTTTTTTTTTTTTTAAGTAATTATTGTTTTTTAAAGTAGAAATTGATGCGAAGGGGTGGCATAGTGAAGGAGGGGCGGGGGTGATTGTTAAATCTCAGGGTGGGAGAGGCAGGACAGCTTGCTGGGTAGGGGTACAATTCTGGAGTCAGAACCTCTGGGTCCAATCCCGGCTCTGCTACTTACTGGCTGTGTGGCCTTGGGCAAGTTACTTAACCTCTCTGTGCCTCCGTGTTCTCATCTGTAAAGTGGAGGTTGTGATACCAGTTTATAATCCCTTACCTAAAATGCTTGGGGCCCTGGATGTTCTGGATTTGTTTGTTTGTTTGTTTTGCTTTTAGAAGGGTGATGAGCTGCGTAGACAGTGTCTTATGATGAACCCCCAGTGGGCGTGGGAGGCACTCTGGGATCAAATTATAAATATTTCTGCAGTGGAACACAGATGGGTGTCCTGGCTAACTGGGATAAATCAAAACCATAAATAACCTCATGTCATTTCACACCAGGTTTTGCCATCAAATGAGATACCACCCCCCCCCATTTTTTTCTTTAATGTATATGGAGCACGCTGTCCAAGAGAACTTTCTAGATGCAGAAATGTTCCGCGTCTCTGCTGCTCAGTACGGGAGCTACCGGCCAGTGTGGCCGTTGAGCATCTAGAATGTGGCCGACATGACTGAGGAATGGAGCTTTTTGTTTTATATTCTTTTAATTCGTTTAACCCTGAATGAGCCCTCCTGGCTAGTGGCCACCGTGTCAGACAAGATGGTTTGAGAGTTGGGGGGCCGTCGGGATCGCTGGCAAGGGTGGCGCCCAGCAGCGTGTCCTGAGGATCTGGGGGTGGAGAGCAGGGGCTCCCCACACCCTTATCCTGCTTCTAATCCCCGGGTTTCCGTGCCCCGTTCCGCAGATGAGTACGTGTCTTCCTCACGCTCCCTCGGCCTCCCTGTGGCCACCTCTTCCGAGGGTCACCGGCTCCCAGGCCACGGCCCGCCGCCGTCCTCCGCGCCCGGGGCCTCCGCTCCGCCCCCGCCACACCTGCCCACCAAGCTGGTGATCCGGCACGGCGGGGCGGGCGGCTCCCCCTCGGTCACCTGGGCCCGGGCGTCCTCCTCCCTGTCGTCCTCGTCGTCCTCCTCCGCCGCCTCGTCCCTGGACGCCGACGAGGACGGGCCCATGCCCTCCCGCAACCGCCCGCCCATCAAGACCTACGAGGCCCGCAGCCGCATCGGCCTCAAGCTCAAGATCAAGCAGGAGGCGGGGCTCAGCAAGGTCGTGCACAACACGGCGCTGGACCCGGTGCACCACCCGCCGCCGCCGCCACCGGCCATGCCCAAGGCCGCCGAGCCCCCGCCCCGGCCCCCGCCGCCGCCGCCGCCGCCCGCCGCCCAGATGAACGGCACCGTGGACCACCCGCCGCCCGCCGCCGCCCGCAGGCCGCCGCCCGCCAGCCCGCACTGCGCCCGCCTGCCGCTGCGCAAGACCTACCGCGAGAACGTGGAGGCCCTGGGCGGCGGCCCCGCGCCGCTGCCCGCCAAGGTGGACGAGGCCACCAGCGGGCTCATCCGCGAGCTGGCCGCGGTGGAGGACGAGCTGTACCAGCGCGTGCTGAAGGGCGCCCCGCCGGAGCCCGCCGCCGCCGGCACAGCGCAGGGCGGCGGGGACCCCGGCTGGGAGGCGCCGCCACTGCCCGCCGCCAAGCGGCGCAAGTCCGAGTCGCCCGACGTGGACCAGGCCAGCTTCTCCAGCGACAGCCCCCAGGACGACACGCTCACGGAGCACCTCCAGAGCGCCATCGACAGCATCCTCAACCTCCAGCAGGCCCCCAGCCGGACGCCCGCGGCCGCGTACCCGCACGGCGGTGGCACGGGGGCCGTCACGCCCGCGTCCCCGCCGCCCCTGCACAGGCCCGAGGCCTACCCGCCCTCCAGCCACAACGGCGGCCTCGGCGCCAGGACGTTGAACAGATAACACCCGGCCAGGCCCCCTCCGCTGCCCCCAGCCCCGCGCGGACGCTGGGGGCCGCCGGGCGTGCGACCTCAGCCTCCTGGGGACGTGAGCCGGGGACCCCCTGTCGGTTTTTCTTGCCTAAGTTATTTGAGTCACAAAGGCCTCCTTGCCCGCCTCCTGCTTCAGCGGGTTGGTTGGGGGCGGGGGTGGGGGCTTGGATTCAGGGGAGGGGCTATCATGTAAAGTGTCCCCCCTGCCAAACGAGGGGCGATCCGGTGTGTCGGTTCCCGTTCCTTCCCACTTCCGGGCACGCTCCGCCCCTCCGTCCCGGGGACACGTGTGTGTGTGTTTGCCAGGGGCGGGCGCACGCGGCCGGCTCGCCGCTGCAGGCTCTGGTCTGGTCTGAGTGGCTGCGCGGAGCGCGTGTGCGGGCACTGGGGGCTGGGGTCCCGCCACGCGTGCCCGGCCTCTGCCCATTGCCCCACGGGCCATCAACGAAACCAGGGGGGCGGTGGGAGCCGTGCCCTGCAGCCGCGTGGCCCGTGTTCCTGCCTGTGTGCGCGCTCGAGTGAGTGAGAGAGAGATTTCAGACGCTCCTGTCCCTCGACTTTGGAATCTGAGCAAAACAAGAAAAAAACCGGGCGGGGCCTTCCTCCCCAGCCCACCGCCCCGCAGGTCTTCCCTGGTCCGCCCGCCTCCAGCCGCCCGCGCCACATTTTGAAATCTTGGAGACAAAACTAGTACTGTAAGATAAATTTTTTTGTACTGTATTTATTGTGTATAACAATTTTTTTAAAGAAGAATTCTGTACATTTAGAACTCTTGTAAATTAAAAACCGATCCTTTTTTTTAAAACTATACTCCTGCCCCCTCGGCCCCGTTGCTTTTGGGTGTTTTTAGGGCTGGTGTCTGGAGTCAGCGGGTTGGGGCTATGTCAGTTTCCTAGGGCTGCCGGGACCAGGTCACAGGGGGACTTAAAACAACAGACATTACTCTCCCGGTCCCAGACGCTTGCAGTCTGGAAACACGGTGGCAGTAGGGCCACCCTCTAAGAAGTGAGGATCCTTCCTTTCCTGTCCCAGTTTCTGGTAGCCCCAAGTGGACCTTGCCTTGTGGCTGCATCTCTCCGCTCGGGCCACTTCGCCTGTGTGTTTCTTGTGAGAACTCCAGCCGTATCGGATTACAGCCCACACCACTCCGGTGTGACCTCCTTCTAACTCCGTTCCGTCTGCAGAGACCCTATTTCCAAATAAGGTCACAGGCACAGGTACTAAGGGTTAGGACATCAGCATATCTTTTGGGGGGACACGATCTATGACAGTAAGGAAGTGGATAAGGCAGCTGCTAGTCCACAAGTGTGGAATGGCACCTCTTTCTCCCGGGCCCAGAATTCGGAGAGCAGAGCATGAACCAGGTTTTAGACACCTCTCACACATTCAGTGAGTGCCTTGTGCAGTGAATAACCTGCCCAACTGCACATGATGCCCTCAGGATCTGGTGGGAAGGGAAGGCTTTGTTGTGAAGGTGACATTTAAGCACTGACACGCATGAACTGAGGGAGGGAGCCACAGGGGATGTCTGGGGGAAGAACATGCAAGGCAGAGGGAACGGCTGGTGCAAAGGCCCTGAGGCAGGAGCTCCCCGGGGAGTGTCGAAAAGCTAAAAGGCCAGTGTGGGCCCAGTGAGAGATGGGGAGAGGCCTGGAGGTTAGGTCAGAGAGGGAACAAAGGGAGCCTAATCGGGAGGACCTTCGCTCTTACCTGAGTGAGGCGGGCGCCTCCGAGAGTTCTGAGCTGACTTAGGTTCACCAGCGCCCTCTAGCGGCCGCAGGGGGGAAAGACAAGGGGACGAGGGCGGAAACCGAGCACCACCAAGTTGGGGTGGTGACGGCTCCTGGACCTGGGTGCTGTGCTGGTTCCTCTGCAGGCCCCTGGGGGTGTTTCTGGGTGGGAAGCGGGTATATGGAGTCCAAGACAGATGGACCATTCCCCTTCCCAGCTCTAGACCATCCACGTGCGAAAGAAAGCGCCGTAGGGAAACGGCAGTTCTTAACATCAGTAGGTCACAGACTCCTGGCACTCTCCCGAAAGACCCCTCGTGGCTAGGCACAAAGGTGTGCCCATGATTGCTAGGAGCTCTGGGGCTCAGTTCTGGAAGGTTGACTGCATGCAGCTGGAGCAGAGGGACTAACGTGTTTGAACAAGTAACCACATGGCTTGCTTATTTGGTCCTTGAGCAGCTTTGTGTGGGAACCAATAGCCCCATCTTGCAGGCGACGAAACTGAGGCCGGAAAGACGCAGTAAGTGGCCGGCGGGGCCCCAAGCCTCTGGCAGCGATCCTGCGTCCTTCACATCTGCACACTCCACTTCCTGGAGGCCCGGCCAGAGCCAGGCCTTTCCGAGCAGACCATGGGCAGCAGGAGACCCCAGTCCCCTGCAGAGGACAAAACTGAACTCAGCTGCTGCATATTTAGGGCCCAACTTAGAGACCTGCTCCCAGTCCCCAGCAGCAGTGCAGGGGGTGTCTGTGGGGTCCCCTTGCCCACAGCTGAGCCATCTGGAAATGAGAGAGCTGCTGATGGTTACCTCTTGGCCAATAAATTTTGAAAATTCTTTTTTTTTTTTTTTGAGACAGTCTCACTCTGTTGCCCGGGCTAGAGTGCCGTGGCATCAGCCTAGCTCACAGCAACCTCCAACTCCTGGGCTCAGGTGATCCTCCTGCCTCAGCCTCCCGAGTAGCTGGGACTACACGCATGTGCCACCATGCCCGGCTAATTTTTTCTATATACTTTTAGTTGGCCAATTAATTTCTTTCTTAGTAGAGATGGGGTCTTGCTCTTGCTCAGGCTGGTTTCGAACTCCTGACCTTGAGTGATCCTCCCGTCTCAGCCTCCTAGAGTGCTAGGATTACAGGCGTGAGCCACCTCGCCCGGCCTAAAAATTCATTTTTAAAAAATTGCCATAAAATATGCATAATGTGAAATTTGTTATTTTAGCCATTTTTGAGTGTACAGGTCGATGACATTAAGTCCCATGGTTGGGCGACCATTATCACTATCCATTTCCAGAACTTTCTCCTGACCCCAAACAGAAATTCTATGCCCATTTGACACTAACTCTCCCTTCTCCCCTCCACCAGCCTCTGGCAACCACCATTCTACTCTCTGCTTCTATGAATTTGACCACTCTGGGGACCTCCATGTGAGAGGAAATCATACTGAGTGTGTCCTTTTGGGACAGGCTTATTGCACGTGGCGTGACGTCCTCCAGGTACGCCCGTGTCGTAGCACGTATCAGAATTTCTCCATTCAGATTTGGCAGATGAGGAAGGAGGGAGCTAGGGAAAAAAATGAGACTGTGCCTTGGGGAGGGGGCCCAGTGGCTGCAAGGGCATCAGAAAGGTTGGTGACAACCCAGGACAGATCTTAGGGACTCCCCGATTCAGACAGCAGGGACACAGGAGACAAGACCACAGACCCCCGTTATTCGGGGCTCAAATCGCACGTAATGACGCAGGGTAGTGTGACAGGGGCTTTTTCACTCCCTACACTCCTTTCTATAATGACTTTTTTTTTTTTTTTTTGAGACAGAGTCTCACTGTGCTACCTGGGCTAGAGTGCCGTGGCGTCAGCCTAGCTCACAGCAACCTCCAACTCCTGGGCTCAAGCGATCCTCCTGCCTCAGCTTCCTGAGTAGCTGGGACTACAGGCATGCGCCACCATGCCCGGCTAATTTTTTCTATATATTTTTAGTTGGCCAATTAATTTTTTCTATTTTTGGTAGAGACGGGGGTCTCCCTCTTGCTCAGGCTGGTTTCGAACTCCTGACCTTGAGCGATCCTCCTGCCTCGGCCTCCCAGAATGCTAGGGTTAAAGACGTGAGCCGCCGCGCCCGGCCCTTAAAATTATTATTATTATTGCTGCTGCTGAAATTGTTATTCCCATCCATGTTAAGAAGGGAGACCGAGGTCCGGTGGTGGCCCAGTGCCCCAGGCGGAGGCGGAATCCGAACCCTAGACTGCAAGCCCGCGCTCCCGCCAGCCTCGGAGGGCGTCCTCCCCACTGCCCACCAGGGGGCGCCGGAGGCCGGGCGCGCGGTTTGGAGGTGGGGGGGCGCCTCGTCCCGCCCCCCTGCCGCTCCCTCCCCGCCTCCCTGCCCGGCCCCACCCGGCTCAGACCGCTCCGGACCCTCGGCGAGCTCAGGCCGCTCCGCGGGCGCTCGGATCCCGCGGGACCCCCGCCAGCGCGCCCGGCCGGTGAGTGCCCCGGACCGCGGCCGTAGTTCCAGAGCCCCGAGCCCGACCGCGACCCCCACCTCCCGCGGGCTTGCCCGGGCCCCCGACCCCCACCTCCCGCGGGCTTGCCCGGGCCCTCGACCCCCACCCCGCGGGCTTGCCCGGGCCCCCGATGTCTCCCTGCTCGCCGAAAACCAGATCTTCGCCTGCCCCCACGCTGTAACGGTTCCCCCCCTCCCGAATTCCCCCCAGTCCCTGCCAGCCTGTGACAGTGTCCCCCAGCCCCCAACAACCCCCTCCAGTCTCCTTCCAGTCTCCTCCGGTGCCCCCCAACCCTCTCCAGACCCCTCCTTGCCTGGGACGCCACCCAGATCCCCTCCCTCTGCCCGGGTCCCAGGTCCCCGCCCTGCCTCTCCCTCACCTCTCCTGCCTTGTATTCCCCCCCCTTTACGAGTGCCCATGTGGTTTATTTTCATGCCAGTGGGAGCCCCTTCAAGTGGGGTCCGTTGACCCTGTGACATGCCCCACTGGGCTGTGGGCACTTCCGCACTGTCCCACCCAGGCTCGCTTACTCTTCTCTGCCCCAGGCCTGGACTCTGCCATTTCCCTAAAGAGTCCTGCGTTCCTGTCTTGGGGAATGGTGCTTGGAGACACTGGTCTGAGCAAAAGCTGCTTCTTTATAAGCATCTACTTAGACGGATCAAGATTGTTTTTAAAAGACCAACGGCCTATATTCGCAATAGCAGCAGTGACAGAGGGGGACATCACTACAGATCCGACAGTGGATAAAGATGGAAGAGATTGCAGAGGACATGGTCTGGGTGCAGGGCGTGCTCACGGCTGCTGGGTTGGCTGTCATTTCACTCCCTAACTCTGTCCCTTAGCCCTGTGATAGAAGCACAGGCTCTGAGCACAGCCTGCCTGGATTTAAGACCCAGCTCCAGCATTTTGTAGCTCAGTGATCTTGGGCGAGTCATTGCTATCTTCCTGAGCCTCCGTCTCCTTGCCAGAAAAGCGGGGCCGATAATAGAGCTGCCTGGCGGGGTTATGAGATGAAATGAGTTAGAACAGTGTCTGGCATGCAGTGATCATAGATGTTCAATTATTCTTCTTAACGCCCAAGGCCCCTCGTGACCTGGGTGCACCCTGACAACCTCCTCGGCCCCATTTCTCATCCCTCCTCCTCCTCCTCGAGCTCCTGTGTCCAGCCACCTGCCCAGACATTTCACAGCTCACTCCCAGCACCCGAGGGCCTTTCCCACCCACAGGCCTTTGACACGCCCTCTTCTCTGCCTGAACCCCCTGGTCTGGGGTTCCCCCTGCCCTTCATGGAGCGGTCATGGAGCCCCGCTGACTAGAGTCAGTTTACCATGCCCTTGGCCAGGCACACTGGCTCACGCCTGTCATCCTAGCACTCTGGGAGGCCGAGGCGGGAGGATCGCTGGAGGTCAGGAGTTTGAGATCAGCCTGAGCAAGAGAGAGACCCCGTCTTTAAAAAAAAGAGTGTCAGATGATGGAAGGAAGAAGGGAGGAAGAGAAGAATGAAGGGATTGAGGAATACATTTCTTCCAGGCAGCTTCCACCTTCTTCCCTTTGTGCATCCCTTGGTCTCCCACCATTAATTCCCCTCCTTCACCCATACCACTATTAATCTTTTCTTCCTGCAGCTGGCTGGCCACCATCCCCCTTTTCCTCCTGCCACTGGCCATCGTGCGCTCTCTGCACCTCCTCTTGCACCTGGACATTCTACCTTCGGTCCCCCTTCCTCTGCCAGGCAGTCCACCGTCAACGCCCTCTCCTCCTCCCACAGGCAGCCCTCCACCCGCACGTCTCCCTCTGCCACCCCAGCAGCCGCCATGTTCAGCTGGCTGAAGCGGGGCGGGGCGCGGGGCCAGCAGCCGGAGGCCATCCGCACGGTGACCTCGGCACTCAAGGAGCTGTACCGCACGAAGCTGCTGCCCCTGGAGGAGCACTACCGTTTCGGGGCCTTCCACTCACCGGCGCTGGAGGACGCCGACTTCGACGGCAAGCCCATGGTGCTGGTGGCCGGCCAGTACAGCACGGGCAAGACCAGCTTCATCCAGTACCTGCTGGAGCAGGAGGTGCCTGGCTCCCGCGTGGGGCCAGAGCCCACCACCGACTGCTTTGTGGCTGTCATGCATGGCGACACCGAGGGCACCGTGCCTGGCAATGCCCTGGTCGTGGACCCCGACAAGCCCTTCCGCAAGCTCAACCCCTTCGGGAACACCTTCCTCAACAGGTGCGGTAGCCGTGAGCCAGGGCCCGGTCTCTGTCCCATCCTCTTCTCAGCCCCATTCCCTTCTCTCTACCCTATTCTTCTTGATTCTTCTCACTTCCTGCCTCTGCTCCCCTCTCCTGTCTAGGGGGAGCAGTTAAGCTAGTGAAGCCACATGCCTGGCTTCACATCCTAGCCCTGCCACTGGCTAGCTGGGTGGCCTCGGGCAAATGACTTAACCTCTCTGTGCCTCTCTTATCCTCATCTGGAAAATGGGTATAACCATAGTCTCCACTCTATAGGGTGGTTGTGAGGACTTAGAACAGCACCGACACAAAGTAGGTTCTCAGCGAACATGGGCTATTATTTTTTAGATCTAATTCTCTGTCCTGATCTGCCATTTCTCTTTCCAGAGCCTTCCCTCCTCTGTATCTGGTTCTCCCCTGTGCAGTCCCGATTTCCCTTCTTATGTTTCCTGTCCTTCTGCCCTTCCCCTGCATTGACCCCTGCCCTCCCCTCTGTCCCCAGGTTCATGTGTGCCCAGCTCCCCAATCAGGTCCTGGAGAGCATCAGTATCATCGACACCCCGGGCATCCTGTCGGGGGCCAAACAGAGGGTGAGCCGCGGTGAGTGAGGCCGGGGCTGGGGGAGGAGGGGTCCGGTCTCCGCTAGGACCCTGGGCCTGTTACCCGGTTGGCTGGTCTGGGTGGCAGAAGGGAACTCGTGGAAGTCGGCGACTGCTCCGTGCTGCGCTGGTTGGGGGTGGGGGCGCACGCGGGAGCGGCGTGTCCGGGCTAGTCGCGAGAGACGGAGATCGGGCGGGCGAGGCGGTGATTCAGGGAGACGCAGGACTCGGGGACGAGGCAGAGCCAGGCAGGGAAACCCTGGGCCCCGAGCGAGCTCCTGGCTCAGAGTCTGGGCCGCAGATGGGGCTGGGAAGGGGCTGGGACAGGAATCTGGGCAGGGGCCAAGGCCCGGCCTGGAATTTATAAACAGCTGTGCAGGGGCAGCGGCGGGGGGCGGATTCCAGAGGGGCCTGGGGTGAGCCGGCCCCCCGACCCCGCTGCCGGGCCAGGCTCAGTATCGGCGCTGCCCCCACCCCCAGCATGTCTGTCCCCCGCTCCCCCATGGCCTCGGAGGCTAGAAATTGGGGCAAAGGCGGCCGCAGTGTGGGGCAGAGGGGACCGGGAGGCACGGGCGGGAGGCCGGGCCTGGGGCGGGGCGGGGGCACGCGGGGTTAGTGTCCCTGGCTGCCGTCCAGCGGCCCCGCGGGAGAAAGGCAGGAGGCAGCTGCGGGAGCCATCGAGCCATCAGGAGGCCGCGCTGCCAGCCCAAGGCGGGAGGAATTCCTGGGGCTCCTACCGCAGGGGCTGGGCCTGGGGTCTTGGGGAAAGAGCGGAGTCCCTAAGCCAGGACAGGAGTGCCAGGAGGTGGGGTCCAAAGGCTGTCGGTGTGGGGGGGCAGAGAATGGGGTCTCCTTCCCTGGCCTTGAGGCTCGAGGAAGAGGAGGAGAGAGCCTGTCTGCCTGGTGGCGTGGATCTGTGTGTGTGTGTGTGTGTGTGTCACCCTGTGTATGCCCTGAGAAAGTCATTGTGAGTGTACGGCTGGGGGTGTGCGGTCCCACGTGTTCGTGTGTGACTGCGCGTGTCAGTGGACGTGTTCACTGTGGTTGTGACTCTGAGGTGGTGTGACCTGGGGGACTTGTGTGTATGCCTGTGCATGGGAGACCTTGTGTGTGTTTAATTAAGTCTGTTTGTGCCTGTAATTGTAGCTGGATGTGTCTTTGTGTGACTCTGGAGGGACCATGTAGGACCGAGGGGACTCTGTGGGATTGTATGCAATGGATTTTGTCTCTATCCTGTTGTATTGTGAAATGTGCGTGCCTGTGTGTGTGTGCATGCGTGTGTGTGTGTGTGCTGCTGTCCGTGTTTGTGATTGCGTGTGGCTCTCACTGCGTCATTGTGGTTGTGTGACCGTCAATATCTGTGCAGGTCCGAGATTGTGAACAGCGGTGTGGCTGGGAGTCTGCATCTTGCAGTGCTCGGCCAGCGTTGTGTCCAGATGTGTGGTCCTAGGTGTGAGCGTATGTGTCATGGGTGTGCATTGGCGTGGAGGTGTGGCTGTCTGTGTGTAAGGTCTGTGAATACACATGTGTGTGACTGTAGCAGAGAGGAGCCCTCAAATCTGGGCTCTGCTACTTTTCGACTACGGGACCTTGGGCAGGCCACTTAACCACTCTTTGCCTCAGTGCTCTCATCTGTAAAATGGGAATAATGATACCATCAGCCGCCTAGGTTGTTGTAAGAGTTAAATTAGTTAAAACGTGCAAAGCACTTGGAAAATGTGGCACACAGTAGGTGCTACATAAGTGCTAACGATGCTTATTTTTCTTGTGTGCACCTAGGGTTCCTCTCTGCCACGTCTCTCATTCCCATGCTGACTCAACCTCCCTCCTTCCTTCCCTCCCTGCCCCATGAGACACACTTTCCCAGTCCCGGCCAGCGTGTGTGTTTATGCAGACATTGCGGAGGGAGGGGGGCTCCAGCTGCTGTCCCTCCAATGACCCGGCCCTTCCTCCCCCCAGACAATGTCCCCCACCCCCACCCCACCCTGTCCCCAGCAGCCCCAGCGAGAAGCCTGCTTCCTCCTGGGCAGGGTGGGCCTGAGCACCAGCACCTCCAGCAGAGCATGAAGCCCCATGGGGCACCTCTAACCTGTGTGTCTTGGGGAAGTTCCTTAACCTCTGTGTGCCTCAGTTTCCTCATCTAGAAGATGGGTTCATAAAAGTGCCTGCCTCCTGGGGTTCTGAAGGTCAGTTCTGTCCTGGATGGTGCAGGCGACTCAGTGACGTTCCTTGTTCTGCCAGTTAACTCTGTGTCCCTCTGGGCCCCGCTCGGTGTTCCCTCCTCTGGGAAGCCTTCCCTGACCCCTCACGCTGGCTCAGGCACCCCCTTCTGAGCTCCCACACCTCCCTGGGCTCCCTCTTTCCCAGCCTGGCCACTCTGGGGACAGGTCTGTGTCCCCAGTGGACTGTGAGCCCGTAAGGACAGGGCTGGGGCTGCCTCGGGCTCCAGCACCGTCCAGGCAGTGCCGGGCATGGTCCCGAATGGCTGCCCCACCCCTGTGTCGGGCATTAACCGTGACTAATACTTGTTGAGCACTTACTGTGCGTCTGGCGCTGTTTCTTAAAAAGAAAAACACACCAAAACACCCCAGTTTTGTTGAAGTATCATTTACATACCATCAAGCTCAGTCATTTCTACGTGTACAGTTCAATGCTGGGCATTGCTTTAAGTTCTTAATATATTACTATATTCACTCAGTTATCTTCCTTTTAATCTTCACAGCAGTCCTATGAGGTAGGTCCTATTATAACTTTCATTTTCCAGAAGAGGAAACAAGTTCAGAGAGGTTAAGCTACTTGCGTAAGGCCACACAGCTGACTAGGGCAGAGGAGGGATTGCAATCCAGGTCTTCCTGACTGCCAAGTCGGGTCTCAGTGACACCTCTCTGCTCACCCGAGCATCGCTTGTTGGTGAATGAATGAGGGAACAAGCAAAGGGAAGAAAGGGTGGAGGAATGAGTAAATGAGGAAATGAATGGCGAAAGGAATGAATGAAGGAGCCCAGGAGCCAGCTGCTGGGATGGGTGCTTTCATGAGGGCAGGAACCTTGTCTGTGCGTTCTCTGTGGCATCCCCACTTCCTGGGACAAGGCGTGGCACACATAAGACTCTTGGTAAATATCGTTAAATAAATTAAAAATATTGGCCGGGCGCGGTGGCTCACGCCTGTAATCCTAGCACTCTGGGAGGCCGAGGCGGGAGGATCGCTCAAGGTCAGGAGTTTGAGACCAGCCTGAGCAAGAGTGAGGCCCCGTCTCTACTAAAAATAGAAAGAAATGAATTGGTCAACTAAAAATATATATAGAAAAAATTAGCCGGGCATGATGGCACATGCCTGTAGTCCCAGCTACTCGGGAGGCTGAGGCAGGAGGATCGCTTGAGCCCAGGAGTTTGAGGTTGCTGTGAGCTAGGCAGACGCCACGGCACTCTAGCCCGGGCGACAGAGTGAGACTCTGTCTCAAAAAATAAAAATAAAAAAAGAATATGTAACATCTGCTAATGGCAAGAACATAGCCATCTGGGGTGAGCTGTAGTTGCTGGATTTGGGGGAGATCCGACAGGTCGGGGGAGGAGCTGGGGTGGGAGGGGCACTTGGAGGTGTGGGGGAGGGGACTGTCTTAGGAAACACTTCAGTATCTCATGGTGCCAAGGGACACCACTAATACCTGCCTGATGAATGACTGAAAAAGTGGAGGGCGGTGATTGTCCCCTGTAGCCAGATGGCTTGAGCGGCTGGAGCCAGAGCGACAGGGTAATTCTGCAGGCTGGGGAGTCAGAGACTGAGGGCCTCGGCTATTTCTCCCAGATAGTATTTGAATAGTTAACAACCTGAGCATCTGTACAGTCTAATATCAGTCCAAAGGAATGGAGGCGGCAGAATGGGTGGAGGGTGGGGGACCTGATTTCTGCCCCTTGTCCCCCTCTTCCCCTCACGTCCCCCCTCCCAGGCTACGACTTCCCGGCCGTGCTGCGCTGGTTCGCGGAGCGCGTGGACCTCATCATCCTCCTCTTCGACGCACACAAGCTGGAGATCTCTGACGAGTTCTCAGAGGCCATCGACGCCCTGCGGGGCCACGAGGACAAGATCCGCGTGGTGCTCAACAAGGCCGACATGGTGGAGACGCAGCAGCTGATGCGTGTCTACGGGGCGCTCATGTGGGCGCTGGGCAAGGTGGTGGGCACGCCCGAGGTCCTGCGCGTCTACATCGGCTCCTTCTGGTCCCAGCCCCTCCTGGTGCCGGACAACAGGCGCCTCTTCGAGCTGGAGGAGCAGGACCTCTTCCGCGACATCCAGGGCCTGCCCCGCCACGCCGCCCTGCGCAAGCTCAACGACCTGGTGAAGAGGGCGCGGCTGGTGCGGGTGAGCCGTCCTGGGGGCCCTGTGGGGGCGGGGGTTTCCCCCACTGTGCTGCGAGTTCCCGATTTACCCCCAGGGTACTCAGTTCCCTTCTAGGTGGGAGGGATTGTTCCCTTCTTTGTCCACCTTGAGTCCCCCTGCCTTCCCTGTCCTGGCGTCCCTTCCCTCATCTCCCACCGCATCAGGTTGTATTAGCCTTGGGTGTGTCCCAACCCCATCTCCCTCGACTCTTGTGCCACTGAACAAACACCAAGCCCTCATGGTGGCCCACCAGTTGTCCCCTTCCCCCCACTCCTTTCCCTGTCTGTGTTCATCTCCTCTTCCCTGCCCATCAGTCATTGCACTTGACCCTGACCACCTGCATCCTACCTCAGGTGCCTTTGCACCTGCTCTGCCCGCCTCCCGGGAACCTCCTCCTCTTCCTTGGCCCCCTCCCAGCTGGCTGTCCATATAGCTCACTCCCCACTTCTTTCAACCCTCTACTCAAGCCTCCCCTTCTCAGGAAGGCTGCCCCTGCCTCCTTTTTTTTTGAGACAGAGTCTCACTCTGTTGCCCGGGCTAGAGTGCCGTGGCATCAGCCTAGCTCATAGCAACCTCAAACTCCTGGGCTCAAGCGATTCTCCTGCCTCAGCCTCCCGAGTTGCTGGGACTACAGGCATGCGCCACCATGCCCGGCTAATTTTTTCTATGTATTTTTAATTGTCTAGCTAATTTCTTTCTATTTTTAGTAGAGACGGGGTCTTGTTCTTGCTCAGGCTGGTCTTGAACGCCTGACCGCTAGCGATCCTCCCGCCTCGGCCTCCCAGAGTGCTAGGATTACAGGCGTGAGCCACTGCGCCTGGCCCCTGCCCTCCTTCTTGTGACTGTAACTCCCCCCTTATGCCTTACTCTGCTGTCTTCATAGCGTCATCACTGTGTGACCTTATGCTACCCGTTCATGGGTTTCTGTTTAATGTCTGCCTCCTCGACTCGTATTTAAGTTCTGCAGAATCAGGGAGCTTTGAATTCTTTCACTGCTGAAGCCCCAGTGCCTGGAACAGAATCGGTGCTCAGTAAATATTTATTGAATGGATGACATTAAACAAACACATGTAACAAACTCTCCTCTGTGCCTGGCCCTGTGCCGGGTGGTGCTGGGGACATAGCAATGACCAACGCACTTCCTACCCTGCCCTGCTGGGGCTCCTGGGGAGGAGACAGACCCGCCCCCAGACCATGATGACCCAGCATGGTCAGGGCTGGGGCCAGGTAGCCCGGGGGAGTCAGGGAGGGCTCTGTGGAGGAGAGGGCATCTGACGAAAACTGTCAGCCTCGAACCCAGCATAAACAGTGCCAGTAACTCAGTTTGAGGCTGGGAGTCCGACCCCCCTGGATGTGGGCTGTGTTGAGGAACCTGCGCTTTGTCCTGAGGGCACTGGGGAGCCAAGGAAGGGTTCAGAGCAGGGGAAGGATGGGATTAGACTCAAGCTACCTTCTGGAGGGTAGATTCAAGGCGAGTTAGACTAGGTGCCTGGAGACCAGGGAGGAGGGTGGAGGAGCAAGGAGGGGCCTGGATCAGGACGTTCTTTGGGGAGGGAGAGGAGAGCAAGAGCACTGGTTTAAGAGTGATTTTGGAGGCTGAATGGAACATTCACAGGGAGGCTGCCAGGGTGGAGGTGGGGCAGGAAGCTGGGCAGGCAGGGAAGCCAAGAAGGTTCTGGGGGGTGGAGGAGCCCGAGGCATTGGTTTAAGGAGCAGTGAAGAGGGGGTGAGTCAGAGCCCCGCCCCCACCCCAGGAATCCTCCGTGGGAGGGAGCTGCCCAGCTCCTGGAACCTTCGGAATTCACCTTTCTCTCCTCCTTGGCCCAGGCAGGCTCGAGTGTCCGCCTCTCTCTCTCTCCCCGTCTTGTCCCCAATTTCTTTTGGTCCCTTGCGCTTATTCTTTCTCTAGCTCCATTTCCTCGGCCCTGTCTCCCCCCTCTGTCCTCCTCGCGGTCTTTCTCAGATCCCCGCATCGTGGTTCCCTCGGGTCCCTCGGGGCAGCTGCAGCCCAGGGGCGTGGGACAAAGGGGATGGGCCGGGCCGGACACCTGGTGCCCCCGCCAGGCAGGAGGTGGCTCCGGAAACGCAGACAAACCCCGGGGTCCCGGAGCCCACCCCGCCGGCCACCTTATCTCTTCCTGGCACCTTCTCCTGCTTCCTCTCTGGAAAAGCCATCAGCGCTCTCCCTCCTCCCTCCTCCCTCCTCGCTCCTGGGTCCCCGTGGAGCCTCCGGTGGGCTCCGTCCCCTCACCCCATTGGGCCGCTCCTGCAGGCCCCACCCACCAGACTGCCCCACCCCTTCCCTGATTGGCCCCTCAGGCTCCTAGGCCACGCTTTCCCTCTCCTCCTGCAGATTCATCCGTGCCCCCCCAGTGCCGCTCAGGACACAGGAGCACGGCATTCAAGGCCCGCTGTGACCAAGCCACTCTGCCCCTCCTCTGCCTCGTGTCCCACCCGCACCCCTCACGTATGATTCTGCCACATTTGGGCCAGTCACCAACAGTAGCCACGCTCCCTTCATGCTCTCCCCCAACGGTACAAGGCCTTTCTGGACTCCCAGTAACCGCGCTATCCCCCTGGGCCTCAGTTTCCCCATCTGTACGATGCAGGGGGTGGATGAGTCCTCTGGCTCTGCCCTTCTGCTGAAGTGAGAGCTGTTACAAGGGGCGATTCCATGGTCCGATTCTAAAGAGGCCAAGATGCCCTGACCCTTCAGACCAAAATTCTCTGAGGTGGCCCAGTGACATTCATTGGACAGTTACTGAACGCATACAACACACTCTGGTGCTCTTCTGGGTCACCGAGGAGGCAGCAGGGGACAAACTAGATAAGCTCCCTTGCTTGTAGGATCACTTTTTGGTGGGAGAGCAGACATTAAACAAATTAATGGTGGCGAAGAAAAATGAAGCAGAGGAAAGGAATAGTGAGGGACTGTTTTACTGAGATCTAAAGGGAGGCAGGGGTGGGCTGATCGGAGATCTGGTGGAAGAGTGTTCTGTGCAAAGGGGACAGCAAGTGCAAAGGCCCTGAGGCAGCGACATGCTCGATGCCCTTGAACAAGGAGCCCAGTGGCTGGAGGAGACTGGCTGGTGGAGGGTGGGAGGAGATAAGGATTCAGAACCAGCCAGAGGCCACCAACATTCTTAACATTCTAAACCTATGACTCTTTCAAATAATTTTGTTTAACATGTCTTTTTTATCGAACATTTGGGACCATCTCATGGTAAAACATTCTCGCTATGTCAGACGTGCTCCATTCCACAGGTTCTCTTCCCTAGCAGCAACCACCCCATAAGTAGTTTCTTGTGCCTTTTTCTGGATATATTCTATTTAATCTATTTAATATAATCATATGTATATATATATAT
>CAUYMX010041289.1:0-10484 GCA_963573855.1 Lepilemur septentrionalis
TAAAAAAAAAAAAAAAAATCAGCCAGGGCATGTCTGTAGTCCCAGCTACTCAGGGGGCTGAGGCAAGAGGATCACTTGAGCCCAGGAGTTCAAGGCTACAGTGAACTATGACTGAGTCACCACACTTCAGCCTGGATGACAGAGCAAGACTCCAACTCAAAAACAAAAACAAAAGAAACTCACGCACAGTGGACTGGCTAAAGAACAGATTAAATATAGCTAAAGAAAGAATCAGTGAATTGGAATGGAGAGCTGAAGAAATTACAGAAGGCAGCTTTAATATACCAAGAGATGGAAAATATAAAAAAGTAGTTATCACTCGTGAGAGACAAAATGAGATGGACTAACATTCATCTAATTGGAATCCCAGAAAGATAAACTGGAGAGAATGGGAGAGAAGCAATACTCAAAGATCAATAGCTGAGAATTTTCAAAACTTCAGGAAAGACATGAATCTTTTGATTTAGGAATCATAATACTCCCAAGCAAGACTGAGATAAAGAAGTCCATACCTGCAGAACACCAAAATCAAAGAGAAATCTTAAAAGCAATCAGAGAGAACTAAAAAGAAAAAATAAGCTCACAGCAGACTTTTTCATCAGTAACAAAGAAAGCCAGAACACAACAGGATAGTATTTTTAAAGTGTTAGGAGAAATAGTTATCAATTCTGAATTGACATTCAAGAATAAAAGTAAAATAAAAACAAAACCAGAATTTTCCAAAGAAATTTCTAAAGCATAAACTTCTGGAAGAAGAAAAGTAATTCCTTAAAGGAAGTTGTGAGACGAAAAAGGAATGTTAAGCAAAGAAACAGGTAAGCATATGGGTGAATCTAAATAATGAGTGTATAAAACAATACTATGATTATTTCAGGGATAAAAAATGAACAAGATAAAACTATAATACAAGATGAAAGGGATCATAGTGTTTAAGGTCCCTGGATTGTTCTAGAAACAGTGAATACTGTATATTTTAAGATTTTTAGTTATGTAGGCATGCTTAATATTTAGAGGTAATCGTTAAAAGAATAGTAATATAAGACCACCAAAAACATGAATAACAACTCAAATGGAAAATTTTAAAAATCCTCGATCAGTTCTCTAAAAAAAAGCAGGAAGGTGTATGTACATGTGTTGGGGCGAGAAGAAGGGGAGAAAAAATTAGCTGCGTGTGTTGGCACATGCCTCTAGTCCTAACTAATAGGGAGGCTGAGCCAGGAGGATCTCTTGAGCCCAGGTGTTGGAGGTTGCAGTGAGCTGTGATTGTGTCACTGGACTCCAGCCTGGATGGCAGAGAGAAACGGTCTAAAAAAAAAGAAAGACAGTGAATTTTATATTATGCATATTTTATCTAAATAATTTTCTTTCTTTCTTTCTTTCTTTTTTTTTCTTTTTTGAGACAAAGTCTCACTCTGTTGCCCTGGCTAGAGTGCCATGGCGTCAGCCTAGCTCACAGCAACCTCAAACTCCTGGGCTCAAGCAATCCTTCTGCCTCAGCCTCCTGAGTAGCTGGGACTACAGGCATGTGCCACCATGCTCGGCTAATTTTTTTTCTATATATTTTTAGCTGTCCAATTAATTTCTTTCTATTATTAGTAGAGATGGGGTCTCACTCTTGCTCACGCTGGTTTCGAACTCCTGACCTTGAGCGATCCGCCCGCCTCGGCCTCCCAAAGTGCTAGGATTAGAGGCGTGAGCCACCGCGCCCGGCCAGAAATGAAGCTTTGTCTAAAGACTTGGAATGTTTTAAGATAAGGAAGTCTGTTAATCAGAGACAAGCCACCTGACATGTACCCAGACTGAAGTGATCTGTTCAGTACACTGATGACCTGCAGGTGTGGTTTAAGCTTTGCCTTAGGCCTGTTAATGAGTTACAAAGGATAACCCCAAGAAGGGAGGGGTCATGTGGAGGCATGTCTGACCTCTCTTCTCCTGGCCGGCAACTCACCTTTAGGGTATTTCTGGAGTCACCTTAGCCTCCATTCAGTCAGCTGGAGGTGCTTAAAGTTTTATTTTAGTTCACAAAGTTGTGCCAATGACGCTTTACATTGCTTTGAATTAGACATAATGGTTAGTCCCTTTAAAATTCCCATTTGCCATATTATTTATGGATTTTGCATGCCAAAGATCCACTGCTCCCTTTCTCTTGGTAACCCTGAATTTCCTGTAGGGAAACCATCCCCTTCCATTCTCGGTCCATGAGGCTGAGTAGAGCTCTGTTCACATCAGAACTCCGGATCCTCCAGACGCAAAGACTGATCCTCCAGACGCAAAGACTGATTCATTCTGTTGCCCTGATCTTAGCAATAGGTTTGGAGGGGCACATGACCCAGTCTGTCCAATCAGATTGAAGCCTAGGATTTGTACAGGAGCTGGACTTGAACGTGGGAGAACATGGATCTGTGGTTATTGGCAGCCGTCTCATTACCGCGTGGACTCAGAATGAAGCTAACGCAGAGGAGAACGGGGCCAGGTTACAGTGCCTTTCTTTTAACTCCTGGAACAAGCTGTGCCTTAAGCCAGATAGCTCTCTACGCCTAAACGTCTAAGTTACACAGCCAGTAAATTCCCATTTTTCCTCAACCAGTTTGGGTTGAGTTTCTGTGACTTGCAACCAAGTAAGTCCTGACTGATTCTGACCCTTGAAGATGGGAAGCTTTTCAGCACGCCCCTTTCTTGCTGCTGTAATAGATACTTGTTTTGGTTTGTTTGTTAATATGCAGATTCAGCAGCGGCATGTGTTCTGCAGCCGCACACGCGAAGGTCACTGAGTTCCTCGAGGTGTCAGAGACGTGGAATGGTCTTGAAACGGAAAAGGCAAAAGTTTAATATGTATAATTATTATGAACCAGTAAAACAAACAAAAAAGAAATGACAAAAGTTCCAGGCTACCTTAACCAAATCTTTCCCCCCTATTCTGATGAGCCTTATTTCTGCCCAAATGACCCTCAGTCCGTCCCTTAGAAGCCTATTTCTGGGGTGAGGTCTCCACCCCCTTAGCTTCCTTCCGGCCCGCTCCCCGCCCCCCAGGCACAGGCTGTGGATTCACCAAGTCTCATTTCCTTTTCTTCTTCCTGGGCACCAGAAGACTGACCGTCTTTCTGTAGGTGGCTTGGGCTAGTGTGAATATTTCTGGCCAGCAGGTAGAAGTGACGTGTGTAACTTCTGGGCCAAAGCAGTGAAGAGCAAGTGTGATGTAACAACGAAGACTCATTTTCGATGACGCTTTCAAGCCCCGCTGCTCCCCTTTGCTCCACATCCAGGCAAACCCACGAGAAAACCACACGCTCCCTCCCTTGGCACTGGTGGCAGGTTCAAACCACACAAACTCCAGGCTACTCATGGGAGCCCCAGCCTGGCCTCACCTCCCAGCCACAGAGAAAGCCAAAGCCACACATCCCTTCAACTCTTGCCACTCACACCTCTTTGCACCTGCCCTGTTCTCCCTGGAAAGTTCTATCTTGGGATTCATAAGCCTTTCATAAGTTCTTGGTATGTGTGGCATCTTCAGTCTCAATATCCAAACAAATTTTGGGTGGGGATTAATTTCACCCTCTGCAGAGCACCCAGAAAACCTTTCTTCAATTTTCTTCCCTTGCCTCGGCCAGGTGGTGAGATGAAGAACTGTGAGATGGGGGTGCCTGGGTCACTGAGTCACTGCGTGGAGGACAGCTGCTCTGTACTCAGAGCATCAACAAGAAATCCACTTTTGCTGTGCTCAGCCTCCATGATCTCTGGGTAGCCTGCCCTGCCTAATATAGAAATGTCTGTTGCTGTTCTGTCCTCTGTATTCCCATTCTTGCTCTTGAAACTCAGTTACTTTGTCCTGATCATCTGTCAGCACAACCGACTTGGCTATTATAGGTTTTGAGTTTGTAATTCTTGTGCCTGCCAGAAAGACCTACAGAAATGCATCCAGACACATTTTCTCCAGAGAAGGAGTTACTGAAATTCTAATTGAAGGCCTCCAGAGGAAGGGAGTGGAAAGATGAAAACTAGAATGGAATCTTCTCTTACTTAAATAGCTTTGTGACCTTGGGGAAATTTTGCAACTTCTCTGAGTCTTAGTCGCCTCATCTGAAAACCAAAATATTCATAATGCTGTTTCCTAACAATAATAAACAATTGGATGGGATGAGAGACTCTTTTGAAATCCTTCCAACTCTGAGACCCTCTAATTCTAAAGGTAATGATAACAAGCCTGAGCCACACAGTGAGACCTCGTCTCTACAAAATATAGAAAAATTAGCCGGGCATGGTGGCGCATGCCTGTAGTCCCAGCTACTCGGAAGGCTGAGGTAGGAGGATCGCTTGAGCCCAGGAGTTTGAGGTTGCTGTGAGCTATGATGATACCACTGTACTCTAGCCCAGGTGACAGTACACGATCCTATCTCAAAAAAAAAAAAAAAAAAGATGATAACAGCTTCCATTTATTGGGCACCTACTGTATGCAAAGCACAATACACACTGCCTAATTTAAGCATTACGGCATCCTGGTGCTGTATTATTCTTATCCTCTGTTTTGGAGATGGGGAAACAAAGGCTCAAAGAGGTTAAAAAGTCTGCCCAAGATCACATAGCCAGTAGGCAACAGAGCTGGGATTTGAGCCCAGATCTTGCTCATCCCAGAGCCCAGGTGCACAGATTGGGCTGTCCTGCTGGCAGCAAGCGGAGCAGAGCAAACAGTCTGGGACGCAGCAACCATTCTTGGAAAACTTCCATTTCACCTGCACTGCTTGTTCCTCTTGGCTGAGAGCAGGAACTTGGGGCCTCTCTTGTTAACCCTAAGACTGGGCATTCACACCTCCTTACCTCCCCTCCAGACCTTGGTCAAGTTACATGGCAGGTGCTGGGTATGTAGCTGGGCCTCAGAAAAGCCACCATCACCTCTGGGCTAAGATGCTGCTCCTCCTCTCCTTTTTCTTCCTCTTCACCCGGGGATGATTTTCCCAGGAACAATAGGGAACTTTGGTAAGGAAGCTGGAGGGTGCAGCCACCTCCTCCTTCCCTGTCCTAAGGCCCGTTCTGTTGTGGGAGGGTGAGTGGGTGTGGGAGCTGGTGCGGGAGGAAGCGGAAGTGGGCGGCAGCAGGGAGTATTGAGCGCAGGGTGTCCGGGAGGAAACAGAAAACACCCTCGTGCTGGGAGCTGCACCGGGGCAGTGCCAGCTGCTGCAGCCCCAGAGGTGAATGTGACCCAGCTCCCCTGCCCATGCTCACATGTGGTAAGGGAGACAGACATTCACTCACGTAGCAGATTTTACTGAGCACCTACTATACATACATTACTTTTCTACTTGTTAGGGATAGGGCCGTCAGCAAGACAGGTGACAATCCTTGCCCTTGTGGAGCTGTCACTTTAATGTATGAGGCAAACAAGTAAAATGTAGAATATGTCCCAGGTGATAAAGCCTGGGGTGAGAAAAAATAAGGAAGGGGTGTCAGAAGTGGGAGTGTGAGAAAAGGTTGCAGTTTTAAATACGGTGCTGGGGAATCCTTACCAAGAAAGTGAATTTTAAGCAAAGACCTACATGGAGCAAAGTCTTTCCTAAGAGGAGCCAGGCAGGCAGGTCTCTTGGGGAGAGTGTTCCAGGTGGAGGGGCCAGCCAGGGCAAAGGTCTAGGGGTGGGAATGTGCTGGCATGTTTAAGGAATAGCAAAGAGGAGTGAGGGAGAGTGGAAATAACAGGCGATGAGATCAGAGAGAGAAATGGAGCAGAGTATTACAACGTCCGCATTCATTCAGCAGTTGTGCATTTGGCACCTTCGGTGTCCCCGGGGCTCAGAGACACAGTGAACAAGAGAGCAGAAGATCCTTGCCCGCCCAGAGATGAGGTTCTAGCAAGGCAAGATGGATGATTAAAAAAAAAAAGCAGATAATTTCAGAGTCCTAAGTGTTGTGAATGCAGTAAAACCAGGTGATAGGGCCTGCTGTGGCTGGTGTGGGCTTCTGTCTGGGGCGAGAGAGGGAGGCAGCCAGGCAGAGATCACGGGCAGGGTGTTCTGGGCAGAGGGCCAGCAAGTGCAAAGGCCCTGGTGTAGGAAAGTAGCAGATTCAGAGACCCAGTGGTGGCTTTGAATCTGGGGAATGACATTGTAGGAGTTACCTATTAAAAAGACTCCTCCAGCTGTTCTGCAAAGAACTGATGGGAGGGGGCTGAGGAGGTGCGGGGTGGGAAAGTGGAGGTGAGAATGGGGGTGTGGGTGGCTGGAGGGGGTTACTGGTTAGAGTGGAAAAGAAGGGAGACCAGGAAGAGGCTATAGCACTTAATCATACATACTAGATATGATTATACATATGTGCTATAAATAATTATTAATAATACCTAACATATATGTTAAGTAAAAATTGCATACAGTAAGGTGTCCAGATCTTGAGTTTGCATGAAAATCAATGGATTCTAATTAGCCTGTGCAAACACCCTCTCCACCACTATGAGAACAGGATACAGAGCATTTCTACACCCTGGGAGGCTCACTCATGCTCCCCATGAATAGCCCTGAAGGCGACACTCTCCTGACCGCCATTAAAGATTACTTTTGAACTTCGTATGATGGCATCACCCAGTATTTACTACTTTTGAACCTGGCTTCTTTTGCTCAACATTTTTTCTGTGACACCTGTCATTTCACTTCCGTCTTTCTTGTCTTCCCCCTCTAGAGCTGTGCTTGTTAACGGTGTAGTCACTAGCCACGCGTCAGGCTAGCATTTGCATTAATGGCTCAGTACTGCTCTGCAATGTCAGCGCCAGCCAGGCAGGGATTTGTTTTTTTGAATGAGGTGCTCAGTATTTGCTTGTTGAATGACTATTGAAGTTGTCCAGCAGAGAGCTGATGGGTGGCCATGATAGATAATGTCTTAAGCCCCAATATTGGGGGTTATTGATGTGTGTGCGGGGGTGGGTGGGGACGTGTAGGTGACAGTCAAGCTGGGCTGAACAGGTAAGTAGGAGTTTGCAGGAGAGAAAGGTGCTGCAGCAGGAGGCAGTGCCCACCCTGGTGTATGTGAGAAACAACCCCTTTTGGGGACACTAAGAGTAAACCTTTAAAAACTGTTCAGTCCCCTCTAGGCACCCTCCATCCGCACAGATGTACCCCGGTCCCAACTAGACACCACCCTGCCGGCAAGGGCGCAGGCAGGGGAGCCGAGTTGGGGCAAAGCACGGCGGGCTGCGGGCAGAGGCAGGCGGTGGAGCCGGCAGGCGTCTCTTGGCTGGAGCTTGGGGAGATTTTGCAATCAGAACAAGCCATGCAAAAGTCAATGCTGCCGCCCAGAGCCCCCTGGCTGCCAGTTCCACCTCGCTGAGAGGCAGTCTGAGAGCAGCTTGTGTCACATGCAGGTGTGTCCACGCCTGGGGGGGAGCCCACAAGGAGCCAGGGGAAGGGGGACCCAGGGCAGGCCCAGTTCCTGGCAAGGGGGGAAGAGTAGGTGGGCAGAAGTGACCCAGAGCTGGGGCTGCACCTCCAAGGGCATGGGGAGCCTGCCTGGGGGCTTGGAATCCTGGGTGGAGGCAGGGGAGGCGATGCTTCACTTTGTAATGTGGGATCTCACTCTCCAGGGGTCTTCTCAGTAAACCCCGAAAGTAGTTCAGAAAATGGGCACAGCTAGGTGCGACCTCTGCCCTGGATATCCCCTCTTCACCCAGCCCCAGGAGTTCTGCTGTGGCCCAGGTGTTCTTGGCAGGAGATGGGCTGAGGCAGCCCCTGAGCTGGGTGTGCAGACAGGGGAGTTGACTTGCCAGTGGAAGGATTTAAGGAGACGGGGGCCTGCCATGGTGTGTTATGGATTTAGGCCAGGCAGATGAGCTCATGACAGGCAGGGTAGAGCTGGGGGGCACTGAGCAACTCCAGCATGGAGAAGGCAACTGGAGGGGCCCCTCTGAGCAGCCGGGCAGCAGTCTTTTATCCCCAGGCTCCTGGCTGTGGGCAAGCAGATAGGCCTTGGAGCTGGGAGCTGGACTGGGTGGGCCTGGGGGCTGCCCATGGGGCGGAGGGGAGAGCAGCCCCCAAGGCCCAGGCCATAGTCCTGCCTTTCCCAGACGTTCATAGGCCTGTATAGCCAGTGTCCCCGCAAGCCGAACCTGACTTGTGTATTTCCGAAGAATGAGAAATCATTTGGAATCATCTATGGCTGTTGTCAGAAAATTGAAAAAAAGAAGGCAGCTAAGAAAATGTTCTTCTAATGCTTTCTGTTTCTTGCTGCCTCTGCCACCCACCATCCTACCTACCCAGAACTATGTGTCCCTGCCCCTGGTCCCCAGAGCCTCCACCAACAATGCACTGTCATTCAAATAAAGAGCTTTCCATGTTTGCTGCCCACAGAGCTGGGGCCTGCGTGGGCTGGGCTGGGTGGGTGTGGTGCAGGTTGCTGGGGAGGGGGGCGGGCATGAGGGAGGGTTGGGTCGAAGTCTGAAATGTCTGTTCTTGGTGTGCTCTTGGCTGAAGAATGATCAGACACACTGAAAGCAAAGTAAGCATGAAAATGAGGTTTATTGAGGAGATAAAGATAGGATCATAGAGCAAGAGCAAGATTTAGGTTTACAGAGCAAAATACACATGCCACAGATGACGACAAGACACATTGTTGTAGCAAAAAAGAGACCTTGGTTATGGTCTGGGTCTTGTTTTGTGGTGTCTGGATTGGACCCTCCTCATGGCTCAGACATCACCATAGAACCACTTTGGTTGGACAGGTGTGAGTTATATGACCTGAGTCTTACTATGCATGCGGATCTCCCAGGAGCCTCTCTGAAACCCCATTTCGGGGGTGGACCACAACGGTACCTACTTTTATCCCTGGGAGACCCAGAATCCCTCACTATCTACCTAACAGGAGGAAGTAAGAAGGGACACTGTTGGGCTTGAGGTATTTCCCCAGTTGGGGCAGGAATGAACGTCCCCCAGAGGAGACCTAAGCTCCCCTCCCAACCCAACCCCTTTCTGGCTTCAGCCCACTCCATAATCTACCCTCTGAAAACCCAGTTTATATCTGATCTCTCAGTTCCTCTGACCTTAAATTTCAGAAATGTGAAAGAAGGTGTACAAAACATACATGTGTATAAAGCTTTATAGTGCTTATTGAGCACTTACTAGACGCCAGGCGCAGCTCTAGATGCCTTAAGCACATGGTCTCATTTAATCCTACAACACACTGAGGCTATGAGGGGCCTGTACTGTTATCACCTCTATTTTATAGGTGGGGAAACTGAGAGGGATTGAGCAACTTGCTCAAGGTCACACAGTTTGAAAGTGATAAATCTGAATCTTTTTTTTTTTTGAGACAGAGTCTCGCTCTGTTGCCTGGGGTAGAGTAGAGTGCTGCGGCATCAGCCTCGCTCACAGCAACTGCAAACTCCTGGGCTCAGCCTCCCGAGTAGCTGGGACTACAGGTGTGCACCACCATGCCTGGCTATTGTTTTCTATTTTTAATAGAGATGGGGTCTTGCTGTTGCTCAGGCTGGTCTTGAACTACTGAGCTCAAGCGATCCTCTTGCCTCGATCTCCGAGAATGCTAGGATTACAGGCATGAGCCACCACACCCGTCCAAAATCTGGATCTTCTGGGAGGCAGGAGGAGAGGGGAAAGGAGAGTGAAGGAAAGAGAGGAAAGAAAGACTGGAGCACTACTGTGCAGGGTGGGCACGGGGCGGAGGGAGTCCAGAGGAGTTCTAGGAAGTTTCTCTGTGTGTTGTGAGGCCTCTAGAGCCCGACGCTAGCCTGCTTATATGTGTGCAGTGCATCCTCAGCAGAGGCAGGCCTCAAGGCAGCCCTGTTATATTCAGGTTACATATTGGAGTTAACTATTTCAGATTTTGGGCCTAAGGTTCCATACTCAACTATACCTTTGATTAAAAGATAAGCCCCTTAGAACTGAGCCAAGAGTGCCCTCCAGGATGTTGGGCTTATGATGCAAGAGCTCAGGAGTCCAGATATAAGCTGTGGTTGTGGCTGGGCAAGATGGCTCATGCCTGTAATCCCAGCACTTTGGGAGGCTGAGGTGGGAGGATCACTTGAGGTCAGGAGTTCAAGACCAGCTTGAGCAACATGGTGAGATCCTGACTCTACAAAAAGTTTAAAAATTAAAAAAATTTATCTAGGCATGGTGGCCCAGCACACCAGTGGTCCTAGCTACTTAGGAGGTTGAGGTGGGAGGATCACTTGAGCCCAGGAGTTCAAGGCTGCAGTGAGCTATGGATCACGCAACAGAGTGAGACACTATCTCTAAAAAAAATAAAAGAAAAAAAAAGCTATAGTTGTACTTAGAACACCCTCTTGTAAGTCCCAGCAAAACTGTGTAAACCATACCTTGATGGAATACACTATCCTGTATTAAATGTATCAGACAGAAAACCAGACTTCCATAGCGTTATGTGAGCTCCCCCTGTTCAGCGAAAGTCTATGAAACAACCTTGCTAGGAGAGGTGGCAGGCTGGAAACTAGCCTCCAAGGTTACCTGATGTCTAGAGATGGGGTTGTTTCCCTGTCCGTG
>CAUYMX010041291.1:0-23262 GCA_963573855.1 Lepilemur septentrionalis
TACAGTTGGAGCACTATGTATGTACTCTCTGGACTACTTTGACAGAGTAGGTTTTTTAATGTAACAAGATAAGTCAACTTGAGTGGTAATATATTTTGGGAAATCAGCTCACTACAAATTGTGACTATAAACATTGTACTGTAAATGTTTTGTAGTTTCCCCCCAATAAAATTAAAAAAAAAAAAATTCATGAGCTGGTTTAGAAGGAGATTAGAGTAGGTACACCTCACCAATTGTGTATTTAATATTTGCAGTTCCAACTATTTGCTAAAAAGCCTGAAACTCCCTGACATGTAATAATCTGTTAGATTGTTGAGATATAAATTTGAATCACCTTCTGATGGGGGTGGAGGCCCTTCTTAAGTACAGTAATGAGTCATTTAGTAATGAGTGAACCGAGGTGACTGCTCTACAAACTCCTCTCAACTGAGCTTCACTGTTCTGTGGTTTTTGCCTTAGTAATGGTGGATATTTGTTTCTGAGAGAGTAATGATTTTACACAAATAATATAAAATTCAGTAGATAATTACGATATGTGTTGAAATTTTGTGAATAGAGAATTGTTGAAAAGTTGTTTATTATAGTAGAGCACTGAAAACAATCCCTGAGTTCAAAAATAAGAGGTTAGTTAATGGTTCAATACATTTAAATGGTGAAATTTTGTGTCTAAAAAATAACATTGCAAAAAATTATTTAGTAGTATGGGAAACTAGTCATCAATTACACTGCTATGTAACAATAACCACAATACCTAAAACAGAAGAGTGAGATAAACAGAGAGCAGACAAGGAACCCTTGAAGGACATGTACCAGAATCCCTCAGAATAGCAAATTCTTCAAAATGCATTTAGAATATAAATCAATTCACGTGCTAGATCTTTCTGTCTTTAGTAATGAAGTTCACTCACATAGCGTAATGGAATGCGTGGGAGGCTATCAAATCCTTGTCTCAGTATATCCCAGACATCGAGTCTTCCTCTTAGCACCCTCTCCAGCCTGTCTGCTTCCACTTTTGACTTACTCAAAACTTGTTTTGAAGACAACCAGGGAAGTGTATTTAAAATGAAATTTGAATGTTAACACTTTCCAAAACCTTGAATGGCATCTCACTACATTGACAATAAATCCCAAATTCTTTACTGTGGCTTGTGAGGCCCTGCATGAAATAGTCCTGCCTCTGTCTGCTATCTCATTTCATGATGCTCCAGTTAGAGCTCACCAGTCTCTTATTACACTATCACCCTTTCAAGCTTTTCCCAGTTCAGGGTCTATGAATATATTATCCGTTTCCCAGAAATAATCTTCTGGTTGCTCATTCCTTAGGTCTCAGTTTAATTATCATCTCAAATACACACACAATCTCAGCCAAAGTAGGCTTGCTGCATCTTGTATCCTTTTCTATAACAACACCTCAATCAGTTTTTAATTATTTTATTTGTCTGTCTGGCCCTTTACAGAAAAAGTGTTAGACTATCTGTTCTATGAGAGTTGTAATCATGTCTGTTTTACAACTCGTTGTGCAGTGACTGGCACATAGTAGTTGCTAAAAATAATTGTTACATGAATGCATGGATGAAAATCCTATCTTTTTTGTTATAGTTATATGAACTGTAGCTGTGACTTCTATTATGGTTAGAAAGATCAGCGATAGTTTAAGAACTATTTAGGTTTTAATTTTTGCAGAATACAATATACTCTAGTAAACCAAACCCTGGAAAAAATTAGTTCCATTTATCTGCATAGCTTTTATTTTATCAAAAAAGTTATTGTAAAGATTGAGGATTTTTATGTTATTTGATGAGTTTATCAAAATCTTTGGCAAAATGCTCATCATACCACTTTTGCATGTGACGGTAGCTATAGCAGATATACAAACAATCTGGCTTCTCTGTCCACACAAGTAAAGCAAGAAAATTATATTCTTTTCATAACATTTTCTGTTAAATAAATATACTTTATCATTATCCACTTTAATTAAAGATGCTAGATTAATAAGCTTGGGCAGGAGTTATCATTATAATCAGCAGCATTCCTGAAAAAGAACGAAATCGCTATGGTTTTCTCTCCTTTGTGGTTATTCTTGAATTTAAAACACTCACACATGCGCACGTGCACGCACACACACACACACACACACACAACCAGTTTCTCAGAATATTTTGAATGTCTACCATTTACTAAAGTGTATCATTACCTATCATTTAAAATAGATTTTTAAATTAAATTTCCATCAAGAAGTATTACCTTTTGTGAAGCATTAATTATTTTTAGAGAGAGATAGGGAAACTCAAGATTACAAACTGTTCCAGATGAACTGCAATGAGTGGATCCCTTCTATCCCAGTACACTCAGCTCCAAATCCCACACAAGAGACCCTCAAAGTGCCTATCAAGAAAAAATTTTGACACGTCATCTCTTCACTGTAAGTATCTTAGATAAGGTCAGAACCTAACTAGAAAGCAATGAACAGTGGAGTGGTTTCATCCATCAGCTGCATAATGTAAGAAGCTGCTTTTATTAGACTATATTTAAGCTGTGTGTTAAGACAAAGATATAAAGAATAGCACAAAGTTCTTGGTATTTTTTAATCTAATGCATACATTTTCCTACTATACCTACACAGATGAAGAATAATATTTATGTGCCCAATGCTTTGTGCTAATAAAAGAAATACATGGACACACATGTATGCATTTATATACTCTTACAGCCCTTTATAAGTATACAATTTAATACAAATATTAAGTATCTAAGTGTGTAGATTCTAACAACTCTGACCTAGTGAAGAAAAAATCACTGTGGATGGAAACTGTTTATTGCAATATATTATAAGGGGTTCAGGTAAAAAGACTTTCAATTGCATACTGATATGAAATTTATGAAAGAAGTCAGTTGGGAAAATGATTTGTCTGTGAAGGATGCTGGCAAGGCAAAATTATTTGTGGCTTTCAAATGCATGGAACTGGTAGGGAGGGAAATTTCAAGGCAATAGGGTAGTTTAAACGAAGCTCTACTAGGAATGCCTGTGATTTAGTAGGGTTCAGTCCCATCCCATTCCATTGAAGACAACATTACTAAAGCCAATGTCAGTCTAGGTGCTATAGTTAAATGTCACAATAAATAAAATCAATGCGATCACTTTAACATATTTTATTTGTGCTTTATGCTAGGAAGTAATTATGATAGTAATTGTATTTGAAAATGTGATATTGGCTTGAACATTAAGTATTTGATCAGTTTGATAATATGGAAATATACACATTGCATAATTATTAGAGGATAACTATTAGATAAGGTTAGAAAAATTTTTCTTAATTATATAATAAATGGTTTATAGTTCTCTAAAAAAATGTCAAGCTGCCATTTCACTTTGTATGATGAACTTTTATTGATCTCCTACAACCCTTCTCAAATATCTCCTCCTTCAAAAAGACTTCCCTAAAAAATGATCCTCACTCCCACTTATAATAGTTTGTCACTTCCTCTTGTGTGATACCTGTGTACCTTTTATCATTTTCTATTGCTGCATGTATATGTTGTTTGTATGCCCATTGGGCCCACTAAACTATGAGCATTTGGGAGTAAAGACTCAATTGTTTTTATTCATCTCTATATCTCGCATCCTGGAGAAGATATGTAGTAAAAAGTAGGTTCTGAATGGATATTTGTGAGTGAACAAATGAATAAATTTATAGTCATCCTCTCAGATAACTCTGCTGATTAACTCTGAGTGGTAAGGAGGGGACTGAAATATGATCCTTAGACCTTAGACTTGAAGCACTAAAAACTAAATTGAGCCATAATTTTAAGGAAATCTAAGAGACTTACTATTTTCTCCCCTATGGATGACTACTATTTTTAATGAGCAAATATCAAATTCCTCCAATAATTTACCTGGTGTCCTAATTTTCTGGTGCCATGAGCATGTGATTAGTGTTCTTCTTCAGTAATAAGGCACTGAGTATTTAAGAGAATGGATTCTAAAATTAGAAGGACCTAGCTTAAGTCCTAACTCTGCTATTTATTAACTATGTTATGTTAGGCAATTTCCTTTTCATCTCTAAGACTCATTTGTCCCATATTTTCATCTGCAAAACAAGAAGAAAACTGTACCTACTCTCCTATGGTAATTGACAAGATTACAAGAGATCACTTAGATGCATTGCTTAGCACATAGAAAACATTTAATAAATGCAAACAATCAGAGGCTACAGCATCTTGATTATGAAGGAAATTTCCTGATTACAAGGGAATCTTTGATTATAAAAGGAAATGTCTATAACTTTTCAGCACCTAACATAAGCTTTAGTATTGGTTTGAGGTAGCTTTTTTCAACATGTTAAAAATTATATTTAAAATCTGGAATGAGTATTACTGATTTCAACAAATGCATTTTTAGTACCAATCAAAATATCCATATGTATTTTCTTCTTTGATCTATAAATGTAATGAATTATAGAGGTCATTTTCTAATTTTAATCAATTCCAACATTTCCAGAGTAAATAGATCTCTCATAATTAAAGTATATTATTCCTTTACTAAATTGCAGAATTAATATGTTGATATTTTTTCTATTGTGTTATTTTTCTATTTTGTGTTATTTTTATAGTTCAGGTTCATTGGTATCAAGTTTAGGCTAACTCAAATATATGAATGAGGAGTTTCCATCTTTTTTTCTGAGCAGCAAATAGTATAAAAATACTTGATTCTCTGGTTTTGCTTATTTTTAAAACCTTTTTCTTAATTTCTTGCTTTCTCAAAAATGTATGCGCTGAGAAAACAAAGCAACATATTTATTGGATATTTACTGAGTGTAGATATTTCACAAATGTTATTTCATTTTTGCAATACCTATCTATAGTTAGTAATACTATTGCCATTTTCCAGATGTGAACAGAGATCTAAAGGTATTTTTTGCTGAATCTAAGCTGTTGTAAAAGACAAGGCTTGTACTCAAGCCAGACTGACTCCATTACCCAATTTTAGTCATCTTAAATAGAACAATTGCCAGCCAAGAATTTTGTTTCCTGCAAAACTAAGTTTCATGAATGATGGAGGAATTAAGACTTTTCCAGTCAAGCAAATACTAAAGGAACTTGTCATTACTAGATGCCCTATAAGAAGTACTCAGAACTGCATTATGCATAGAACAGCACAATAGAAACCCACCAGAGTAAAAAACACCTAAATGTTAAAGCTCATAGCTCGTATAAAATAATAGCTCAAGAGGGAAAACAAAACAATAAGGCATCATCCATTATGATGAATAGAACAATATCCCACATATCAATACTAACACTGAATGTGAACAGTCTTAATGCCTCACTTAAAAGGCACAGACTGGCTGAATGGATGAAAAAAACACATCCTAAATATATGCTATCTCCAAGAAACACATCTAACTTGAAAGGACTCATAGAGACTCACAGTTAGGGATGGAAAAAATATTCCAATATCAGATAAAATAGACTTTAAATCATATAATGGTAAATGGAGTGATTTAATAAGAAGACATGGCAATCCTAAACATATATGCATTAATACAGGAGCTCCCAGATTCATAAAGTAAATTCTTCCAGATCTAAGCAAAGAGATACACAGAAGCATTGCAATTGTTAGGGACTTCAACACCCCATTGACAGAACTGGAAAGATAACTGAATCAGAAACCAATGATCAAACCCTGGACTTAAATGGGACTCTGGGACTAATGAACCTAAAAGATATTTACAGAACATGCCACCCCAAAAATACTGAATATACATTCTTCTCATCAACACATGGGACATTCTCCAAGATTGAGCATATCTTAGGCTACAAAACAAGGGTCAGTAAATTTAATAAATCAAAATTATACCATATACTTTCTCAGACCACAGTGGAATAAAAGCAAAATCAATCCCAATAGAAACACTCAAATCTCCACAAAGTCAGGAAATTAAACAACCTGCCACTAAATGATCCTCAAATCCATGATGGAATTGAGATGGAAATCAAAAGATTCCTCAAACTGAACAATAAAGGGGAAACATGCTATCCATATCTATGGGATATAGTAAAAACAGTATTAAGGGGAAAGGTCATAGGCTTAGATACCTACATAAAAAAGACAGAAAATCATTAACTAACAACCTAATGTCGCATCTCTAGAAACTAGAGAAAGATCAAATCAAACCCAAAGTGAGCAGAAGAAAAGAAAGAACAATGCTTAGGCAGAACTAAATGAAAAGGAAACAAAAAATACAAAGGATCAATAAAACAAAAAGTTGTTTCTTTGAAAAGATAAACAAAATCAACAGACCACTAGCCATATTAATCAGAAATAGAAGAGAAAGGTCTCAAACAAGCTCAATCAAAAATGTCATCCATGAATATTACAGAAACTTCTATGCATAACAATTGGAAAATATAGAGAAAGAGAATAAATTCCCTGAAACACACAACCTCATGAAGAAATAGAAATCCTGAATGACCAATAAATTGAAGCAGTAATAAAAACAATCTCCCAACGACAACAAAAAATCCCTAATCAGACAGATTAACAGGAAATTCCACCAGACTTAAAAAGAAGAACTGGTACTTATCCCACAGGAATTATTCCATAACATTGAGAAGGAGAGAATACTCCCTAACTCATTCTATGAAGCCAGTATCACCTATATCAAAGCCAGGAAAGCACACAACAAAAAAAGAAAACTACAAACCAATATCCCTTAAAAAGATAGATGCAAAAATCCTCAATAAAACACTGGCAAACTGAATTCAACAGCACACCAAAAAGATAATTCGCCATGATCAAGTGGGATGCAAGGATGGTTTAACATACGGAAATCAATAAATGTGATTCACCACATAAAAAGAAGCAAAAACAAAGAAGATCTGATCATTTTAATAGATGCAGAAAAAGAATTCAATAAAATCCAGCACTCATTTATGATAAAAACCCTCAACAAATTATAAAAGCCATATACGACAAACACACAGCCACCAGCATACTGAATGGAGAAAAGTTGACAGCCTTTACCCTAAGAACTGGAATAAGACAAAGGTGTCCATTATCACTACTTCCATTCAACATTTTACTAAAATCCCAGCCAGAGCAATCAGGAAAGAGAAAAAAATAAATGGTATACAAATCAGGGAGGAGTATGTCAAACTATCCCTGTTTGTTGATGATATGATCTGGTATTTGGAAAACCCTAAAAATTCTGCCAAGAGACTCCTGGAATTGATACATAAATTCAGCAAAGTTTCAGGTTACAAAATCAATGTACACAAATCAGTAGCATTTCTATGTACTAATAACAGTCAAGCAGAGAGTCAAATCAAGAACTTAATACCATTTACAATAGCTACAAAGAATATAAAATAACTAGGAATATATTTAATCAAGGAGGTGAAAGATATCTACAAGGAGAACTACAAAACACTAATGAAAGAAATCATAGATGACACAAACAAATGGAAAACATCTCATGCTCATAGATTGCTAGAATCAACATCATTAAAAAGTCCCTACTGCCCAAAGTGATTTACAGATTCAAATGTAATATCCATTATTATACCAATGTCTTATTTCACAGATATAAAAAAAAATAATTCTATGCTTCATTTGGAACCAAGGAAGAGCCCAAATAGCCAAAGCTATCTTAAGCCAGAAGAATAAACTTGTATTCATCGCATTCTCTAAATTGTCTGTGGATCAAGAACACTATCAACAGAATAAAAAAGCAACCTGCATAATGGAGAAAATATTTCTAAATCATATATCTGATAAGGGTTATTATCTAGAATACATATTAATAAATAATCCCTATAACTGAACAATGATAAAAAAAAAACAGATTTTTTTTTTTCAAATGGGTAAAGGACTTTAAGACTTTAACAGACACTTCTCCAAAGAAGATATACAAATGTCATTCAGCATATGAAAAGATGCTCAATGTCACTAATCATTAGGGGAAATGCAAATCAAAACTATAATGAGTTACCACTTCAAACCCAATAGGATGGCTACTACAAAAAACAAAACCAAAAGAGAAAATAACAACTGTTGGCGAGGATGTGGAGGAATTGGGATGTTTGTACACTGCTAATGACAGTGTAAAATGGTGCAGATGTTATAAAAAACAGTAAAGTAGTTCCTCAAAAGCTTAAAATTACCAAATGATCCAGCAATTTGACTCAGGATATATACCCAAAAGAAGTGAAAGCAGAATCTTGAAGAGACATTTTGTTCACAATAGCCACAAGGTGGATACAACCGAAGTGAACACTGAGGAATGAATGCATAAACAAAATTCAGTATACACATACAATGGAATATTATTCAGCCTTAAAAAAGGAAGGAAATTCTGGCAAATGCTACAACACTCATGAACTTTGAGGATATAGTGTTAAATGAAATAAGCCAGTCATAAAGGACAAATACTTTATAATTCCAATTACATGAAGTGCCCAGAATAGCTAAAATCATAAAGACAGAAAGCTGAATGGTGGTTGCCAGGGCCTGGGAGGAAGGAGGAGTGGGGAGTTATTTTTTAATGGATCCAGAGTTTCAGTTTTGCAAGATGAAAAGAATTTGTGGAAATGGATGGTGGTAATGGTTAAACAATAATATGAATGCTGTTTATGTCACTAAACCATATACTTAAAAATGGCTAAGGTGGTAAATTTTCTGTGATGTGTATTTCAACACAATTTTTAAAAAGTTTCCTTTTTTGAGTAAAGCTTGAAATGAAGTTTACCCTTCAATACTAAGAGAATATCCTAATGTTCTGCATGTCAGAGACGACTCCATGGTTTCTAAATTATTCTGAGACACTCGGGGCTAAACAATTAGATAAGAAGCAAAAAAGAATTAAACACTAGAATATTCCAGTTATTCATCAATAGCCTAAAATTTTAAAAACGGAAATGAATCCATGAAACTGAACTATCAGTGAACGTCCTTTGTGGTTTCTCAGCTACAGTTAAGAACTACATATGCATCTTTGACAATTAAATCAATTAAGGATGCTACTTGTCACTAAATTAGCTTGCATTCTGTTTAGAACAAAATTTTCAGGTGACTGGTGGCATGGTTTATAATTCCCCATGGTAATTCTGAGAAGGGAAAAATCTTATAATAGCGTTACATATTTATAAAACATTCACATGTGAAGAAAACTGAATTAGACAATAATTAATTTTCTTCTACTCTAGGTTTTAAATAAATATGAGGTATCTGTTTTAGAGGACTAATCTCATTTAACCAAGTAAATGCTTAACAGTGGTGGGTGAAGAGAAAAAATTGGTGCTCCTTTTCAAGATGTAAATCAGAGAAATAGAATGGTGGGACTTTATAAAAATTGTTATTTTTTAACCCTGGTGTACAAAGATTCATTTCAAAAACAGCAACATTGATTGCCCTGGTTCCTGGGTTATGTTTCACTGGAAACAGCATGAAGTGCCTCCCTCAGAGGTTGGCTCTTTTTCCCAGATCTCTTGTCAATAGCGTTAAAGCTGATATTATGAGCTCACGGCACTAATTTCCATCTATTGCCTTCCTCTTTTCCACATTGTCTGCCATGCTAAATTACAAGGAAATAAAGTCACTTGGTAGGACTTCCTCCAAATAAGCCATGGCAGATTGCAAAAACTGGCTACAATACTTTTTAGTTACCTTCAATAAGAGGAGGAATCTCTTTCCCAACCATTGAAACAGAGCTGGCCTTGCAACTCACTTTGTGTAAAAGAAGATGATGGAAGTGAAGTTATACAAATCCTGGGCCTAAACCTCAAGAGCCCTTTCAGCTTAGATTGCTGCCACCATAGGAATAAGCCTGCTGGAGAAGAGACCAAATGTAGGAGACCAAACCAAGGTACCTCCGCCAAGAGCTAGTCAATTGCCAGACACGTGAGTGTGACCATTTGGGACCAGTCAGCTCCAAGCCAACACAACTGACTACACATACATGACCAAGATCTCCAAGATCAGCAGACTTCACCCACAATTAAAATAACTTCCCAGGAGAATCATAAACTAAATTAATGGTAGTTGCTTTAAAGCCACAACATTTTAGGGTTGAATTTTATGCAGCAATAGATCATTGACACGTAAGTCCATGTAACAGCAAATCAATTACTATTATTTTGTTCCATCATTTCACCCAGTATACCAGTTATTACAGCAAGGCTTGATTTCTCATTTATACTCTGTAAAACCACGTGCTACATTTACCTACACTTACATCAGTAAGTTCCACAGGATTAGGATTACATAAGAGGTAGTGTTGTGCAGTGGTTAAGTGGTCAGGCCCTAGTACCAGCACACCTTATTTGAACCCTTACTTTAAATTACTGGTTCATTAATCTTAGATGAATAAATTAATTTCTCTTTTTTTATAAAAAAATAATAATATCTATTTTATAAAGCTGTCATGAGGGTAAAATAACATATTTAATGTCTCATGTATAGTAGGTCTTTAAAAGGTTTTTATTTTTAAAATTTCTACCACAGTGGTGTTCTGATTAATATATAATCAATATATAATTTTCAAGTTTTTAAACTCCCTTTAAATGCCTTTCTATTCCGTATCTTAATAATAAAAAGAAAACTCTTATATCATGCCTACTATGTGAAACTATTGCACTATTACATATATAATACATGTGTGTGCATATATATATATACATATATATATATCAGCTCATTCAATCCACACATGAGCTCTAAGAGGTAGACACTATTATGATGTTTATTTTAGAAAAGAGAAGCATCTTAGAATGGATAAGTCACTTGCCCTGACAGTGCTAAAGTGGCAGCCTGGCATTGAAATCCATGCTCTTAATACTGTGCTATGCTGCAGGTCTTTTTCCTTTTATCATGATCTGGAACATTTCCATCATGCGGTTACATTGCTAAGGGTGCTATTCAACACTACAGCATTTTGGGGGGATTGGAGGAAGTCATTTCTCTAGTAAGAATCAAATAAAATGAAAACCTGTTTAAGGATTAAGAATGATAAAATTAGAGATCTTATTTACTAAAACATCTTCTTTAAGAAGTAATGTCTTAATACTCAGTGCACCAGCTGCCCATGGCCTGTGCTAATCAAATCTATTTTCACAGCATTGGTGCTGTCCAGAGAAGTCAAAATGAGAACTCCTTCAAAGAGCAATTTCTTGAAAGTCTAACTATGGGATATTTTTTGTTGTTGTTATTGTTAAACACAGATAAATTTACTTTCTTTTCAAAATGCCTATTCAGCTTGCTCTTTTTGAGATCCACTTTAGGCATATTTTCAAGATTAAATTCATCTATAACTATTAAATATAATTTACTTTGCTTCAGAAAAGATAGAGTCATTTGTTTCAAAGGTGAACACATTTAAGATACTTTGAACTGTGTCACTGAAATCAACTACTTAAAATAAAATTCTTCTTTTTGCCATTATGAAGATCAAATGACAGATTAACACTTGAAACACAAACATACACACAACAGTAAAATGACAATAATTTATTCCACCTATTGGATACACTTTTGGGGAAAAATGCTAAATAAAACATTTCTTTCCAAAATAAAATATCCACCCATATTTATATGGCTATAATATAACACATAACACATGAAAAATGTGATACATGTGAATATTTATTTAATTAAAATAGATGAATAGCTAGCTAATTAGATATAGAAATCTATCTAAAAAAAAAATAACTCAGGGATTCAAAATCCTGATCCTAATTTTTAAAATTGGACTTTGGGAGGTGACCACAATTGCTAGTAACTTGTTAAATTAAGATAGCCAATTATCATGGTGTATAAGGTGAACTTAAAAATCAGGCTGGCTGTTGTTTTGAAACCTAGTAATAAAGAACATTTAGTTTACATTTCTGGAGGGTAAGTATCTGGCTAGTTCATTTTTAAAAATATTGTCATCTGAAATATACACAGGACTTGTAATACCAGGATGGATCTCACATATATGAAAAAATAAGTATTTTTTGTTGATTTTAAAAATAAAACTGTAATTTCAGTGAACACAAAGTTACATTTACAACCATATTAATTTGGAAGGTGGAATAAATTTTGCATGGAATAGCATTACTCTGCCAATATTGCCAGAAAAACAATTCAAAACATTGTTTTGCTTTTGCTGGTTCGAAGGGAGCAATACCAATAGAAGTTTTAAAATATACAATATACTGTGATGATGTTTTTATACCCTTTGCCATATTTGTGAAAGATGAGGGTAGAGGGGCTGCTCATGAGAGGCAAAGGACTTAAGTGGAGGTTTAGGGTCCATCCAGCAGGATGAAGCTCAGCAGATACAGTACAAGGGTGTTAGAATGAAGGAAAATTGCATCAACCATTTTTTTTTTTCCTGCTTTTATGCCTGGAACATTTCTGTTATTTTTTTTTAATTTCAAAATATTATGGGGGTGCAAATGTTTAGGTTGCACATATTGCCTTTGCCCACCAGAATCAAAGCTACAAGCATGCCCATCTCCTAGACAGTGCACACCGCACCCATTAGGTGTGAATATACATATCACTTCCTTCCCCCTCCCACCTGCCTGACACTTGATGAATGTTACTACCATATATGTGCATATGTGTTGACCAGTTTGTACCAATTTGATGGTGAACACACGTGGTGCTTGTTTTTCCATTCTTGTGATACTTCACTTAGTAGAATTGGCTCCAGCTCTATCCAGGATAATACAAGAGGTTAGCACCATTGTTTTTTGTGGCTAAGCAGTACTCCATGGTATACATATACCATATTTTATTAATCCACTCATGTATTGATGGGCACATGGGTTATTACCACATCTTTGCAATTGTGAATTGTGCTGCTATAAACATTCGAGTACAGATGTCTTTTTTATAGAATGTCTTTTGTTTTTTGGGGTAGATGCCCAGTAATGGGACTGCTGGGTCAAATGGTAGTTCTACCTGTAGCTCTTTGAGGTATCTCCATATTACTTTCCATAGAGGTTGTACTGGTTTGCAGTCCCACCAGCAGTGCATGAGTGTTCCTATCTCTCTACATCCACACCAGCATTTGTTGTTTTCGGACACAGAAGCCATTCTCACTGGAGTTAAGTGATATCTCATTATGGTTCTGATTTGCATTTCCCTGATGATTAGAGATGTTGAACATTTTTAAATATGTTTCTTGGCCATTAGTCTGTCTTCTTTTGAAAAGTTTCTTTTCATGTCTTTTGCCCACTTTTTATTGGGTTGTTTCATTTTTTTCTTGTTGATTTTCCTGAGTTCTATATAGATTCTAGTTATCAGATTCTAGTTATCAGTCCTTTATTAGATGTGTAGCATGTGAATATTTTCTCCCATTCTGTAGGTTGTCTATTTGTTCTCATGATAGTTTCTTTGGCTGTGAAACTGGTTGTTTCTTTCTCTTTTTCTTTCTTTCTTTTTTTTTTTTTTTTAGTGACAAAGAGAATACAGATTATTATCTACCTGCCAAACTGCTCTTTACCAATCAAGATCCAGATCCAGTCCAGTTACTTCTTCCCTTCTTTCCTATGTGACTGAATAGCATGAGTACAGATTTTTATTGAAACATTTACTATATTTTAGTATGATTTTCTTTACAAAGGTCTAGCTATCACATATTGTAAAGGATGACTGGCAGTTAGCACATAAGGTACATTTAGAAAACCTACTGATTCCTTATCTTACAGGTGCTTTAGATATTTATTTCCCTGTCTTTTAAAAACCACATGAGTATTTCCCATATACCAGACACTATGCTAGATACCCCAAGAGACACAAAGTTGTTAAACACAAGAAGACATAATCCAGAGGAGATGAAAAACCTATTAATAGCTCCCTTCTTATGCAGGCTCTGCTATAATTGGAGAGTAGGACACTTCAGGTATTTCTTGAAAGTGTGACAGCCGACCTGCTATCACACGTGTCTGCTTAGGAGATATGCAGACCAACATGTATGAATAAGATCCCTTCACCACTCAGGCGAACAGCTATTATTATTTACTGAGTGTTCATTACATACTTAGAACTTGATGTATATTCTCTCCATTAATCCTCACGATAATCCTATCATTTTACATATGAGGAGACTGAGGCTGTTTATAAAAGTTAAGTCATTTGCTAAAATTCATACAAATAACAAAGGATAGAGATGGATTTTGCCCAGGTTTGTCTCATTCTAAAGCCTAGCTTTTTAATTTCTATCCTAAAGTTGCTTCCTTGCCAATTGTATTATGACCCTATTCCATAGACTTTCATGTGAACATCAAATCAGTCCAAAATAAGTATCATGAGAGTACATTTCTAGAACTTATTCTGTGTCCCCCCACCCCAAAATACCACATTTGAGTTTCCTTTACAGAGTCTGTGCGTATAATGCAGTCAGTTATATCTAGGACAGGAGCATCATGGAACATCCTCAATCATTTCCCCAGGATTATATGTATTTGTTTTATTTTTATTTAAGCATATTATGGAGGAAAAAATGTTTAGGTTACATATATTGCCTTTGCCCCACCTGAGTCAGTGCTTCAAGTGTGTCCATCTTTTAACATGGCAAAATATTCCTTAATCATAAAAAGGTAATGGGTGGAAGCCAGTCATAGCCATGCATCACTTCTTAATTTAAAATGATGCCTCTCCTAATAATGTAATTTCACAGAACAATAAACAAAACGGCCATCTATTTGGTTTTTATATTTCATCTTAGGATCAGGAACAAGAGTTTCTAATATTTGAGAGGATTCTTTGGGCAATCTTTGAGAAAAAATGTTTAAGAAAATCACAATGTGAATAATAAGCAAAGAAGGCATTGAGATCTTGCCTGTGTTCAGCCTCTGGCTGATAAAGCAGAACAGCTGCTGCTTCTTAGAGGAAGGTAACGATGAGGTTGCTTTAGACTATGTTTGCATTCTCCATAAATGCAATAGATACGTTTCTGTTTTCCCAAAGTAGGCTATTTTCACATCTGATCAATTCTCTGGTTCATTAGAATGGTTAATTGCTGAGAAAGTCATCTGATCAAAACAACTAGACCTTATCAACTACTTGGTAATGCAGTGGGGTTTTCGGTCATCGACCTCAATTGACTCAAAAATGGGTGATTTATTTGGCTTTAATCAGAGCAGTGATGCTATTATAAGGCTTGACTCTACTTTTCATCAGGATCATGGTGAGCTCAGATATAGTTGCTGCTGGTTATAGAAGGAGCACAAGCTTTGGAATCACACGGACCTGAGATTGAAACCACCTCTGTCAATTACAAATGACTTTTGGCAACTTGCTTGAATTCTTCAAGGATGTGTTTCCTTATCTACATAATAATAATATTATATCTACTGCATTTATGGTGAATGAAAAGTAATGTTAAGTACAAAACTATTAGTGCATCTAGTTATCTTCAATTATCCTTCCAGTCAAAAGGCAGTCCTAACAGTATAGATAGGTAGCACTAGAGAACATGCTTCTTTATCTTGCTTTAACTATCTCTTTAACTTGTTAAATAACTTTGGTTGAAAATAAAGCACACTCTTTACTTACATACATTTTTGACAATTGTATCACAGCAGTGGAAAATGGAAACAGTACTATTCTAATAAATCATCTTAACCAGCTCAGTAAGTTTTTAATGTTCGCTTAGCACTTTTATCTGTTTAAAGGAAAATGAAATAGATACAAAGAGCACTCTGCTATTATCCTGCCCCTGCAAACTTGCAAACCACACTGGAAAGGCACTGTGCACTAATACGAATACATCTGATACTCCAGATTTTTCTCTTCCTAAAACCCCACACTAGATTAAAATGTCAGACAAAAAATCATGATAGGGTAATAACAAAGCCCTTTCTTCTTCCCCCCATGGCATAAGGACAATGTGTTAATTCCAAAGATATTCTCTTGTTATGAATCTGTTGAAAAAGCTGCATCAAGAAACATCACTCTCTCTTTGATGGATGAGGTCCATCTTCTCTTAACCACTCTTCAATAAGTAGGGGCAAACTACTACTATGGAGCTTTGCATAACTGACAACATTATATGAGGAAGTTCAATAGGTCAACCTTCCCCACCTTTTTCAGTTGAGAGCCCAGAAATGCTAGAAATTTCCAATGACTTAAGGAATCCTTTAGTTTTAGAGTGGAAAGTGGTGGTAATAATAGTCTTTAAGCTCTTACACACTAAACTAGCTAATTACTATGCTTACCACTACTAAAGTGCTTCCATTTTCTCATTTCACTATCTGTTCTTTTGTGGCTTTTTAACCTCACCAAAGATGTGGCCCATGGTGTTCAAACTGGAATTGAATCCGTGCATATAAAAGTTGAGAAGTGGGGAAAAGAGGGAGGGAAACAAGAAACTGAGAATAATCTAGATAGAGTTTTATGAGATTTGCAGTTCAATTCAGCAAATATGTATTGGCTTTTTCAAACCCTGTAATACTACAAAGATGAGTTAGCTATATCTTCAAATTGCCTACATTGAACTAGATATATGTTTCTGATTCCCAAAACCACATGGAAGGACCTTGAGTAAGTAATTCCCAAAGCGGGGGGCGGAGGTGAGGGAGAAGAGAGGGAGGCTGATTTCCTGCAATGTGCATGTGTGTGTATATTTTGTGTGTATATATTTTGTGTATGTATATAATTTGTTATATTTTGATGAGATTCTCAAAAGCTTATATATGTAGGTTACACTCAATATCATATTAGTCATCTATTGCTGGGCAACAAGTTTACCCAAAACTAGGTAGCTTAAAACAACAAATAATTTTTTTCACAATTTCTGTATGTCAGGAACCCAGGACTGGCTCAGCTGATGGTTCTGGTTCAAGATATCTCATTAGGTTTAGTGAAGATGTTGACTGGGGGTGTGGTCATTTCAGCACCTTGTGGTGGCTGACGGATCTGCTTCCAAGATCACTCATATGGCGGTTGTCAGGTCTCAGTTCCCTGCAGGTCATTTAACTGAGGCCTCAGTTCCTTGCTTGCTATACCAATGGGCATCTCCATTGAGCTTCTCCTAACTTGGCAACTTGCTCACCCTGGCACGAGCAATCCAAGAGGAGATAGAAACCCCAAGTCAGAAGCCACAGTCTTTTTTAAGAACCGAATCTTGAAAGTGACATTCTATCATATCTGTCATATTCTATTCATTAGAAGCAAGCCAATAAGTCCAGCCCAGACTTAAGGGGGAGGGATTACATTGAACATAAATACCAGGAGTCAGGAATCATTGATGGTCATCTAAGGTGCAGTCTAGCACATATGGCATCTTCCTAACTAGACTCAATTCTCTCTTTTCTGAGAAAATTTCCCAGTGTCTGGTATAGCAAATATTGAAAAAAGAAAGAAGAGATGGAAGAAGAAAGAGAGGAGAGAACAATCAAAGCCAAATTACAAATTAGGTACCTTAAACAACTGGAAATGACCAATCTATAGAACTATTATTTGGAAGAAATAAATAAAGTTTTAATGTTTTACTCAAGTCTGGAATTACATAGAATTTTTAACAGTGTGGCCCCTTGATTATGGCATTTAACAAAAAAGAATTTGTAGCTTAACAATCCCTATATAGGTCTGGAAAAGAATAACTGAAATTATAAATAAAAAGATCAATTATGTCCATTATCCCAGTATATCCTTGCAGTATATTCTGGGACTCTTCCAAAAGGCTCTGTGGCTGAAATACTGGCATTTATGGATGCAGTTTTAATATAATAAACAGAAGTTCAATTATCTTAAATGGGATATCTTAAATGTTTTATCCAAAGTGAATTCTAATTTAGGCTGATTTCTGCTCAAAAGCAAAATGGGAAAGTATCCATTCTCTTGCTCCAATAATATGTAATATGACATTTTTTTCCTTTGAAATCTAGTTTTCCCTCTTTTACTTACTCCTTTTTCTCCCTAAACATGTAGGTGATGGGAAAACACAAATGATTAAAATCTGGTCCCTGCTCTCAGAATCCATCGTATATACATCTAGACTAATTAAAAAAACATAATATAATGTGAACAGTGTGCCTTACCACATTCTGTACAAAGTATTGTAGGGTCATAGCCAAAGGGTGATTAGCTCTGCCTTGAGAGGTCAGGAGATCACACAGATGAGACATGATTAAGACCTTTAATGTTTAGAAGGAAGGTATATAATTTTTTGTCATCATTTTAAAAAGAAACAAGGAACATGAGGGAGATAATTTAGCTATGGGTCCAACTTCTTGAAACTTACTTATTGAGTTTTAAAAGCTCATTTTGACATTAAAAGACATTATTGAGCTGAAGTTGTCTTGAATTCCAATAAATTATTCTGTCCCAATCAATATCAATTTAATTTTTAAAATAAAAATATTTACTATCACACATAAAATGGCATTTCAACTGCAATTTCAAATAAAGGAAAGGAACTGATGATGGTAGAAATCACAAGTCAAAACTTTCCTTGTCACTGCTCAGAGGCAACTATAATTGTTTCTAGTTCAGATTAACTGTGATTGATTTTGTGGCAATTTAAATATACAAACAATAAATTTATTCACATGGGTTAATTTGATTGCAGCTTCAGAACTAATAAAGGACAGTTTGAATGCTTTCAGACCTGAATTTTGTCTCTATTTTCTTTGCATTTATGGTCGCATTAATCATGAATTTAGAATAGAAAAATGTTGTAAGATACACTCTGACTATATTAATCATACTTTTAAGATACAGGATTCTGATGTTTGCATTTAATTCTGATTAATTTCCATAATAGAATATTGCAGATAAAAGAGATGTTAACTTCAGCTTGACTACATTTTCAATTTATTATCAGCTAAATATACTGAAGATTAATCACAATTCCACTAATAGAAAATGAATACTGTTAAGAAGTCTTGTTTTAATTTCTAGAGCTAGTTGGAATGGGGAGGGAATGACAGTTAAAGCCACTGAGAATTGCATTTTTTTTAAAAAAGTCGATATTGAAAAAATACGGTTTCAGAAAGACTAGACATAGCAATTTAATTGCTACTCAAAATGGCTATCATTTCTTTGAAAAAGCAGTGGATTATAAAAAGATGTGGAAGAGGTAACAGGAGATAGTTTGGTGGGAAGGCATCATTGCATAAAATTCAGAGGTGGGAATGTATATTAGATGTGATTTTGCAAACAGACCTCCTAAATTAAAAAAAAAAAAAAAAAACAAGCCAGCCATCCCCCTCCTCCCCTCCCAGCTGTTTTCCTCCACACCTATATAAAGGGAAGATCTTAGTTACTGGATTTAGAGACTAGTCTCTAAAGCTTTTTCATTTCTTATCTATTCCACAAATATAATTTGCTAATATTCTACATATCAGGCCTCATACTGAGCCAGAAAAGCAGATGAATAAGTAATGTCCCCTCTACTAGGGGCTTACCACCCACCCATCAAGAGGAGATAAACCTCATTAAGCCTAGGATAGTGCTGATAGAAAGGAAGAAGCAGATTTAAGGTTTTTGAATGTAACAAGATAAGTCAACTTGAGTGGTAATATATTTTGGGAAATCAGCTCACTACAAATTGTGACTGTAAACATTGTACTGTAAATGATTTGTAGTTTTCCCCCATTAAAAAAATATATATCAAAAAAAAGACATATTTCTAATGTGAATAGTGAAGGCATGATTATAGAATGGATATGGGACTTGAGAAATGACATTTTTATCCTTCCTAAATTTGGCTTCAAGTTGGAGGTCTTTTGTGTCAACATTCTGCATAAATGCCTTATTGTCTTCTGCTCTCAGGGTCAAAACTGTCATCACATTTTCTTTAAATGAGAATGCTGAAACAATCAGATTTTTCTTTTCTTTCTTCTCTGTTCCACAATTTGAGCTCACATTTATTTTATTCTCTAGTATCATTCATAGCTTGGATATCTATTCTTTTCTACTGTTTTTTAAAAAGTTTATTTGCTTTTCTCTATGCAAATGTTCATGGAACATTTGCAGGAAAAAAAGAAAAAAAAACACAACATTGTTCTAAGCTACGAAGAATATATTTTACCATTCTATGGTTTCCTTAGACCACTCCATGCTCTCTCTCTTGATCCAAAATAACCTCTACCTTTTTCCTTTATCACACTTTCATTTCCTTAAAAAAATTTATTCACCTTTAAAAATACCCACTTTTGTTCCTTTGGCAGAATTAACTTTTGGGAGAAAAAAAGAGTTTATCACTGGTAGTTTTGTTATAGTGAAAAACATAAAGTGAGCATTCAATACATAAATATTCAAACAAGATCACTAAAGGAAACAATTAGGTACTAGAGAACAAATTCAACAGACTATACATACTAAAGGCTATGAATTACAGAAATACTTGCCCAATTTTATTGTAATAAAAATCAATTCAGAATAGATTAAATACTTAAATGAGACCTTCAGGTAAGACCTGAAACCATAAAAAATTCTAGAAGAAAATATAGGAAAAACTCTTCTAGACTTTGGTCTGGGCAAAGAATTTACGAGTAAGACCCAAAAGCAGGCATAGCAACAATAAAAATAAATGTGGCTTAATTAAACTAAAAAGTTTCTGCACAGCAGAGAAAATAATCAACACAGTAAATAAACAAACTACAGAATGGTAGAAAATATTCACAAACTATACCTCCAACAAAGGGCTAATATCTAGAATCTACTGAGGGAGCTCTGGAAATTTCACCCCATACTATGACTCCTTAGTACAAAGAGTATTTTAGATTAAGGGGCCTTAGAGATAACAGGCATTGGAAGGGGCTTTCTTTTTATCTGCATAAAAGCAGACAGACCCATAAAAAAGAACAACTGACTTCCCTTCTCTTCCTTGTTATCTCAATATATTACAGGAAAGAAGATCAAGAATGCAACTAGACCCGGCTCAACACATTTTAAAGATAATGCCTGTCTCTTAGGTTAATTTAATTTCCAAAGAGAATCATTTATAAGTCAATCTGTTTCCCACTATCCATTCATTCTCCCAAATATCTACTCATCCTCCCTAGTAATCATTTATTGCCCCTAAACAGAATTATCTATATTCCTCTTCTCCCCCTCATTCTAAAATGAGGATATATAAACTTCTAGGCTCCTTTGGGATATCAAGTAATCAGGCTGTGATTCTCACCATGTGCATGGCAAGTAAATTTGTAATCTCTTTCTCTTATGAATCTGCCTTATAGGGAGTTGAACTTTTAGCAAACGTTCTGGGGGTGAAGGGGAAGTTTGCCTTTCTCCTTCATATTTTAAAGAACTCAAACAAATCAGCAAGACAAAAACAAATTACCTCATCAAAAGGTGAACAAAAGACATGCACAGACTCTTCTCAAAAGAAGATAGACAAATGGGCCAGGTGCGGTGGCTCAATCCTGTAATCCTAGCACTCTGCCAGGCCGAGGCAGGTGGATCGCTCAAGGTCAGGAGTTTGACACCAGCCTGAGCAAGAGTGAGATCCCGTCTCTACTAAAAATAGAAAGAAATTAATTGGCCAACTAAGGATATATAGAAAAAAATTAGCCAGGCATGGTGGCGCATGCCTGTAGTCCCAGCTACTCGGGAGGCTGGGACAGAAGGATTGCTTGAGCCCAGGAGTTTGAGGTTGCCGCGAGTGAGGCTGACACCATGGCACTCTAGCCTGGGCAAAAGAGTGAGACTCTGTCTCAAAGGAAAAAAAAAAAAAAGGTAGACAAATGGCCAACAAACATATGAAAAAATGCTCAGCATCATTAATTATGAATTATCAGGACAATGCAAATTAAAACCGCAACGAGATGCCATCTTATTCCTGTCAGAATGGCCATTATTAAAAAGTCAAAAAGCAATAGATGCTGGTGCTATTGCCTGCAGTGAAAAGGGAATGCTTAAATATTATTGGTGGGAATGTAAACTTGCCCAACCGCTACAGAAAGCAGAATGGCAATTCCTCAAAGAACTGAAAGTAGACCTACCACTTGATCCAGCAATGCCACTACTGGGTATCCATCCAGAGGAAAAGAAACCATTTTACAAAAAAGACACCTGAACATAAATGTTTATCACAACACAATTCACAGTTGGAAAGATATGGAATCAACCTAAGTGTCCATCAACTGATGAGCAGATAAAGGAAATATGGTGTGTGTGTACATTTATACACATACACACACACACACACACACCATGTAGTACTATTCAGCCACAAAGGGGAATGAAGTAATGTCTTTTGCAGCAACTTGGATGGAACTGGAGACCATTATCCTCTGGTCTAGTGAGGTATCTCAGAAATGGAAAAACAGATACCACATTTTCTCACCTACAAGTGGGAGCTAAACAAACGATATATATGGTCATACATAGCAGTAATGGAAATTGGAAACTAAGGGGAAAAATGGGAGGAGGTTAGGGATAAAAATCTACCTATCATGTACAATGTGCACCATTCTGGTGACAGGTACACTGAAAGCCTTGACATAGCATGATATAGTTTAGCCAAGTAACAAAAAACACTTGTACTCCTTAAATTTTCTGAAATTAAAAAAAAAATTGTAAAGTAACTCTTGTTCATTGTAAGTCACTTTAACCAGTTTATAATTTAATGATCCAGTACTTTTAGAACTTTGTGATCTAAGAATCACATCAAATTTTATTTAGAGATATCATTATACAAAAGAAGAAAGGTTATTGTGCTTTGCTACTAAGAAAACTCCTATATTAGCAAAAGTTGTGATGCCTTAATTTCCCAGACTAACGAAATGCTAAATGAGATAATAGCTACAATAGGAGTTGCCCACAAAAGTTGTAACAAGCTCTGGACCATGGAGTTTGATGCCCAACTGTCATTCCATCTGAATTTAAGATTTCTGCAAAGGAGTAGTGAATTTAATGTAGAATGAAAATGTAATGGAAGAAAAGCAATGTAGACGGCTTACAGGAATGCAGGCTTATATATTTGTCCCATGATCTTCAGTTCTGATTAATGAGATTATAATAAGAATATCCTTTCCTACTTTTGTGCAGGAAATACCTCTCTCCTTGGAGAACAGAGTATCAGACTAAGGAGGAAAGTGATACAACAAAACACCAAGTAAAATTGCAGTTATTATGAGCAATGGGGTCAATAGAAAGTAATAAAAATCAATATAAAAGATAATAGAATGAACAAAACTTGGAAAAGTGTTGGATAAATCAATAGAAAGAGTGGACTGGGAAGGTGAGGTTTTAGAACAGTAAATACTTACTGATGATTTACAGGTTGGTTCATTCTTAGGGTTTCTATTTGTGTCTGCCAA
>CAUYMX010041292.1:0-14069 GCA_963573855.1 Lepilemur septentrionalis
GAGACAGAGTCTCACTGTGTTGCCCAGGCTAGAGTGCCGTGGCATCAGCCTAGCTCACAGCAACCTCAAACTCCTGGGCTCAAGCCATCCTCCTGCCTCAGCCTCCTGAGTAGCTGGGACTACAGGCATGCACCACCATGCTCAGCTATTTTTTTCTACAAATTTTTAGTTGGCCAATTAATTTCTTTCCATTTTTAGTAGAGATGGGGTCTTGCTCTTGCTCAGGCTGGTTTCAAACTCCTGACCTTGAGCGATCCTCCCACCTCGGCCTCCCAGAGTGCTAGGATTACAGGCGTGAGCCACCACGCCCGGCCCAGTCACTAACTATATTTGAAAAATTGATAGGACACTGTCAACCAAATTGCCAAAGTACAATAGCTCTGAAAAATTATGCTGAATTATAACTCTGAAGAGTAAGGTCAAGAATAAATGTTTTGATGGAATCAAAACAAAGTTTTTCTACTGATTTCAACTCAGGAAGTTTACAACCTGTAGTTCTAGCAAATAAAAAAGATAAAGTCAATGCTATCACCATGCTAAACCTATTCACTGAGAATGACTTGATAAGTCACTAAATGACATGAGATACAAACCAATATTAAGATTATGGTAAATCCTAATAAACATATATAAACTTTTTTTTAAGTCTAATACGTGAGTCCTGATTTCCTTTTATTTTTGTTTTCAAAATTTCAGATAAAAATACATATAATCATGCCAGGGCAAATACATCTTCATTTATATTATTACATTATACATGTGCATTTTGTACAAAGATAATTGAGTCTGTTTTTGTAATATATTTTATAGTCCATAATAATTGTGTTTTATAATATCATCTCTGTCTTGGCAAAATACCTTGTTTTTAGAGACAGAGTCTTGCTCTGTCACATAGGCTGGAGTACACTGCTACAATCACAGCTCACTGCAGCCTCAAACTCCTGGGCTCAAGCGATCCTCCTGCTTCAGCCTCCCGAGTAGCTAGGTCTATAGGCATGTGCCACCATGTTGAGCTAATTTTTAAATTTTTTTAGAGACCGTTATGTCTCACTATGTTGCCCAAGTTGGTCTTGAACTCCTAGTCTTGAAGAATCCTCCTCAGATGGCTTGTTCAGAAGGTAGTAGTTGGAGCAGAGGGCAGGTTCTCAGGCCGCTGAGCAGTTGGTGTGATGTGGGAAGTGGCAGTCACAATGGTGGAGCCACCCGCCAGGACCCAAGTGGTCAGTGTGGGTGTTACTGGTAGCTGCAATGGGTTAGGCAGGCTAGGCCCCAGTCCCACAGCTGCCTGTGACAGGGCAGTGGCATTGTCATAAATGTGTTTAGGAGGGGTTTTTCTCCCCTGTCCCTTTCCAGCCAGGTGGCAGCTGTAGTCACGTCTCCTTGAACTCTCCCTGAGGGTGGGGCGTGGCTCAGCGTAAACTCTCACAACGGCTCCACTCACGGTCTCACAGCAGCCCTCAGCGGAGCGGTAGGAATCATTCTAGGTGTGTCGGGGAGATCTGGGGCTCCCTGTCCTTCCTCAGCTGGGTGGGGCTGTGGCCGTGTCAGCCTGAACTCAGCCCGCGGCTGAGGAGCTGCCTGGCCTCAAGCTCCGCACGTGGTGCCTTGGGCCTGTGACCAGAGAGGGTGGGCCCTTCTCGGGCAGGCTGCTCTGACAGGAAACTATGGGGGTGCTGTTCTCTCGAGACCGTCCCACAGCAGCTGGCCGCAGGGTGGTGGGCACTGCCCCCGCAAACGTGCATGCAGGAAAGCCTGCTTTCCCTGCCCCTCCACAGCCAGGTCAAGCCCAAACTTAGCCTGAGCGTGGGGCACAGCCCAGTGTCAGTCTCTCAAAATGACACCTTGGACCTGTGACCAGAAATGCTGGGGGAAAGGTAGTCAGCATGGGCAAGAAACTGTAGAAATGCTGTCTGCTCACATTTCAACCTCAACAGCAGCCAGAGCAGGGCAGTGGAGGCCTTCCCAGGGAGGCGTGGGAGCACCTGGGCTCCTCCATCCCTCCTCAGAGCTGTGCAGCGGCTGCAGGTGCGCCTGCAGTTCATCTCGGTTTTCAGAATGGCGCCCCTCTCAAACTGCTCCCAGCTCAGATGCCTGTGGCATTCCACGTGGGTTCCTGTTCAGCAAGGTCTCTGTGCACCCGCCAGGCAGCTCCCTGTTAGCCCCGAGACTCGCGTGGGTCAGGGGCTTCTCTTGTAGCCAAGACTGTGAAAGCTCATCTCAGCAAGTGGACACCTAGCGGCTTCTTGCTTACTGCTTCCAGGTGTCCAGGAGCTTCTCAGCACTTTTGGCCAGTCCCCTGCTGGGCAAGTTGCCCTGAACCCCTCCTTATCCACTTTTGGTGCTTCCCATCACTTCCCTACTGAATCCTAACATTCTCTCCTAGATGCTCCTTTTAAAATGTGAGACTCTGTTTACTATCTGGTTCCTTTCGGTGGAGGCACATGCTACCTGTGTCTAGTTGGCCATCTCAATCCTATCTCTGTAGTAGCTTTACTATTAATGGCACCTACTGCTGATAAGCTTCTTAATTGCAAGTTAGCATGACGTGGAGATTCTGAAATCCTCTGCTGTATCTATTTTAAGTTTGTAATTGGTTATTTGAATAGATCCTGCTATTTAAATTTTGTTTGCAAGTTTATAAGCACATCAAAACAGTTTTTATATAGTTATGTACATCTATTCATAGATATAGTAAATGGTATAGTTTTTTCCCCCCGCTTAGGACTGTTTATGGGAAAATACCTTCAGATTCACTTTCCTGAATATCATGTTTTCTTTCCAAGGCATAACATAACGTCTTGGGATCATCCCCTGCTTTAATGAAAACTGTGGCAAATGAATCTCATCATACCTGAAGATTAGGAAAGAAGAAAAGTTATCTTGTAAGTTAAATACGATTGTTTTAGCATCATTCCACAGAATGGAAATGTGTATTGATGTTCTGACCACCGGACCTTCAGGACAGAGAGACGTGCCATTGAGACTCAACTAATAGATGATCAGCTCCTTAAATCCCGTCACCCATGTAACCCATATCACCAAAGTCAAAAGTCACGGCTGGGTTTCTGCACCTCCAACTGCACACAGTCCTTTACGATTCGCCCACAAAGTCCATTTTAACCTTATTTTAAGGGAGAAGGCAGAGCACAGTGATTTGTCATAGGCCTACCCATTGCCTAAAGGAAATTTCTGGACAATCACAAAAAAACCCAGTAACTATATTGGCTTCTTAGTTTATACATGCCCTACACTCAGGTCAGAGTTACTTTCCCTGTACACATTTCCCTCTGGAACATAAAGCTTTCTATATAGATGCCAAAGGGAAGCCCAAAGTTATTATCCTCATCTATGTAGCTCCCAGATTACAAAACAAACAAGCAAACAAAACCCCCCAGAACCCTTGAGTCCTCACTTATTAGCAGGCTTATAGAAATTCTCATCAGAGCAGTTTTTGGTGAGTTTAGGTAAGGTAGGACAAGTGTCTTTTCCTGAAGCCATCACTGCCAGCAGTGGCTGGAATTCTCAGCTAGAACTTCACTAACTCACTAGTCTAATTATGACACTGCTGCTCTGATGTAACAATGTTTTGCTAACTTAAGGGCAACCCTTAGCAGTTACGTTAGCAGCTGATTGAGAGTGTTGAGCTCAGAAATATTTTCAGTGCTTTTTAAAATCTCTATTCTTGAGCTGGGTGCAGTGGCTCATGACTGTGATCCTAGCACTCTGGGAGGCCAAGGCGGGAGGATCGCTCAAGGTCAGGAATTCAAGACGAACAAGAGCAAGAACTCCTCTCTACTAAAAATAGAAAAACTAGCTGGGTGTCCTGGCATGTGCCTGTAGTCACTCAGGAGGCTGAGGCAGGAGATCACTTGAGCCCAGGAGTTTGAGGTTGCTGTGAGCTATGATGACACCACTGCACTCTACCTGGGGCGACAGAGCATGACTCTGTCACACACACACACACACACACACACACACACACACAAGTGTAGAGACAACCTACACAATGGGAGAAAATACTTGCTACTATACATCTGACAAGGGGTTAATAGAATATATAAGGAACCTCAACAGCAAAAAACCAAATAAGCTGATTTTAAAAACGGGCAAATGATCTTAATAGACATTTCTCAAAAGACACACAAATAGCCAACAGGTACATGGAAAAATGCTCCACATCACTATACACTGCACACGGTTGATACGTGTCCCATTTGTCTCGCCACCTTTCCACTACTTAGACACACTTTTTGAGTGTAAATCAAATTTACTTCAACACAAACCAGTCCAACCTATTTTATCCCCTAAGGTTTGTTATATTGTAGAATATTTTAGATTATAAAAACTCATTTTAATAAAGGTTACAGGTGAGAACGAGCACTTAAATTACTGTAACAGAGAGGTGGAGGGTTATTAGTGTAAATTCGACTGGCTGGCAAGTACAAAGTGTTAAGTTGACCAGGAAGAATTACTGCAAAATATGCTGATTTGGTGAAGAGCATTAACTGAATACTCATCTGGGAATAGTTTGGACATCTAGATTTGGATAGCCAGAAAGGTTTAGAGAAATCTTAAATTTTTAAAGAATCTTAAAAATTGAAGCATTCGGACGGGCGCCGTGGCCCATGCCTGTAATCCTAGCACTCTGTGAGGCCGAGATGGGAGGATCGCTCAAGGTCAGGAGTTTGAAACCAGCCTGAACAAGAGCAAGACCCCGTCTCTACTAAAAAAATAGAAAGAAATTAATTGGCCAACTAAAAATAAAAAATATAAAAATAATAAAAATTGAAGCATTGGTTTCTGTATGACAGTAGGATGCGATACAAGTCGGAAATCTGTGTGGTTTCCAAATGTGAAAGAAACAACTATTGATAAAAATGAGCCGCAGGCCAGATGCAGTGACTTGTGCATAGAGTCTCAGTGCTTTGGGAAGTTGAGTGGGAGAATCTCCTGAGTTTGGGAGTTCGAGATTACAGGGAGCTATGATCGTGCCACTGCACTACAGGCTGGGCAACAAAGTGAGACCCTATCTCTAAAAACCAAACGAAAACAAAACAATCCATCAAAGTGGCATTAAGGATCAATCTTTCTTTTTTTTTTTTGAGACAGTCTCACTCTCTTGCCCGGGCTAGAGTGAGTGCCGTAGCATCAGCCTAGCTCACAGCAACCTCAAACTCCTGGGCTCAAGTGATCCTTCTGCCTCAGCCTCCCGAGTAGCTGGGACCACAGGCATGTGCCACCGTGCCTGGCTAATATTTTCTATATATTTTTAGTTGGCCAATTAATTTGTTTCTATTTTTAGTAGAGACGGGGTCTTGCTCTTGCTCAGGCTGGTTTCAAGCTCCTGAGCTCAAATGATCCTCCCGCCTCAGCCTCCCATAGTGCTAGGATTACAGGCGTGAGCCACTGCGCCCAGCCCAACGATCAATCTTAATGAAGATAAAGCAGCCTCAGGAATCAATGCTTTAAAAACCATAACATTCACTAGAAATTTCAGCAATATTTACATTAATATGTGGCATGTAAATATTCTGAATGTTGACTTTCTAAATGTACTTTTGTATTTTTTTTTTTTTTGAGACAGAGTCTCACTGTGTTAACCTGGCTAGAGTGCTGTAGCATCAGCCTAGCTCACAGCAACCTCAAACTCCTGGGTTCAAGCGATCCTCCTGCCTCAGTATCTTGAGTAGCTGGGACTACAGGCATGCGCCACCACGCCCGGCTAATTTTTTTTTAATATATATTTTTTTCAGTTGGCCAATTAATTTCTTTCTATTTTCAGTAGAGACGGGGTCTCGCTCTTGTTCAGGCTGGTTTCGAACTCCTGACCTTGAGCAATCCGCCCGCTTCGACCTCCCAGAGTGCTAGGATTACAGGCGTGAGCCACCACGCCCGGCCTTAATGTATTTTATCTTTAAAATCACCTCTCATAAATAATCTCAGCGATGATACCCAGTCATCTACTTAAAATATTTTTCTTCCCTTGTTTTTAGCAATTTTATCAAAGAATATTTGAGATTAAAAAAATAAAGTCACTGGAAGCTCATTAACGACTGCCAAAAATCTAATTTTACTTTTGTATTCTTTATAAATAAAAAGCAACTGATAACCATTTTCCTTAGATCCAAATTTAATGACCATATTTTTAAGAACTACTGAAAGACTTTGTTGTCCGTAAAGAATAGTTTATTGATAAAAACTATTGAATTTTACATTTTTGCTTAACATTACAAAATTTTTGCTTAATATATTAAGCACATTTTTCCTTAATATATTTTGTTAACTATAGTTAACTCCTGAAACATCTAAACTACCTTTATTTTCTTCATTAATAACAATGAGTAAGTCATGCAGATGTGATATTTTAAATAAAGAACTTCCTTAACATAAGGTAAAATAGTCTTAGACAGGCTGCCACTGGGAATTTTTTTTAAATGTCCATGGTAATATACAGGTCACATTCAGTATTTAGTATATGACCGACTTAATAAGAGTCAAAAACAAAGTTAAGACTGTTTCCTTGAGAAACTTCAGATATTTATTTACTTCTGGACAAACAAGTGGGAAGAGCCATCAGTATTAACTCTTAGTCTCTATCCTTAAAATTGCCTAAGAGTTCTCAGAACACAGAAAAAAGAAACTTGAATGCACTTGTAACAGTTTAATAATTTTTATGTCCCACTAGGATCTTTTATTGCGGAATGTTGTGAAACCAAAGCATAATTCACACTGCAAAAATAAATCAGAAAGAGCAGATAAACTTTTGAATGGCACATTATAATGACCTGGACAAAACTGATCATCCACTAATAATTCTCATAATATTTAGCAAATGCAACAGATTGAGAAATTAAATCCTGTGCTATGTTCTCTTAAGTATTCTGTCAGACATGAGACATTTTTAAGTGTTCCTATCAATCACATTCATCTCCCTACACGTATTAATTTTTATTTAAAACAAGTAAACAATTCTCTCTTCTCCAGATTCTTAGGTTTATCAGTGCAAACTAAAATGTAGCAATCTCAGTAGAAATGTTTCATTACAATGTTATTTTAGAAAGGTTTATTTCTCAAAATGTCCAAAATATACTTAAAAGATATCCACATCGTGAGCATGATCAACTTCAATGGCTTCCTCTGCATCCAACTTGCCTTCTCCATGTCCTTCCTGTGACTCATCAAGAGAGGCCAGGGCCTCATTTGTGTCACTTGCAAAAGTTTCTCGTGATGTATCATCATCTTCTTGAAAATTTAGATTTTTAATAGCTTGTTTCATCTTTTTCCCCAACACCTGTGTTCTCCTCTTTCTAGCAGCTTTTTTATTTTCATATTCCTTTTGATTTTCAATGTAGAAAATGTCCTATAATAAAGGAATAACTTTAATAAATAAGAACTGCCATTTATTAAAAGTATGGTACAAGACAGGCCTTGTACAATCATTATCTCCATGTCTCACAAAAATAAGCAAATATTAGGTACATTATTAGACAAAGTCCAAGATACTGAAGTGAGTACTCATTGCAAGTAAAGATTGAAACTCAGTCAAACCCATCCTAGTGTTAGGTGTAGGGCCCAAGCTTATTCTACCATAACACATTATCTCTATAGTTAAAAGTTTCCTAAATAAAAAGATACAGTAAGAAAATCACATTGTTTAGAGTTTAAATAAAATACAATTTATCACATAACAAAACCGAAGTTCTTGGAATAAAAATTTACTACCTTTGAAATGTCATCAAAACTACACGTGATTGTCCATATTAAGAAATAGAGGCATGCCTGAATTCTGTAAATAAGAATAATCACATCACCTGTACAATGCAAGAAAAATTCCAGCCCTTAAAAAATTTTACTGTAATCAACATGGGAGAGTGTACATCTTTGTCAAATACTTTTATCACAAGCATGGAGTAATACACTCATCACCAGGATACATTCCAGGATGCCAGAAAGGGGTCTTTATAGGAAAGTTTGCAGGGGGTCTGTTGTGTGTGCACTGTAGGATGCTGAGCAGCAGACCTGCTTCTACCCAGTACTTGCCTGAGTAACACATATCCACTCTACCCCAAATTGTGAAATCAAAAATATCTCCAGATACTGCCAAATGTCCTCTGAGGGGCAGAATCACCAGCAGATAAGAACTGTTCTAGTAGACAATACATTTCTATAAAAATATATAAACATGGAAAACATAAAATAACATCCGGGAACCTTGGCACAGATAGGTAAGTGGAGTTATAGAGGAAAAGAAAAAAAAGCAGGTCAGCAATTTAAAGCAAAGGCCAAAATGACTATACAGGTTGAGTATCCCATATCCAAAATACTTGGGACCAGAAGCGTTTTGAATTTCAGATTTGTTCAGATTTTGGAATATCTGCATATACATGAGATATCTTGGGGATGGAACCCAAGTCGAACCACAAAATTCATTTATGTTTCATATATACCTTATATACATAGCCTAACGGTAATTTTATGTAGTATTTTTAATAATTTTGTGCATGTAACAGTTTGTGTTTAGTACTTATGTGAGGAATTTTCCACGTGTGGCATCATGTCAGCACTTCAGATTTTGAAGCATTCTGGATTTTGGATTTTCAGAACAAGGAAGCACAACCTGTACTAATAAAGAGAAGGTTCAAAGGTTTGAAAAAGAAGCTTGTATAGGAAGGACACATTTTTGAGACCCTACTGTCTTCTAGAAAAGGACTCCTAAAAGCTATTTAACCAAGCCAGTCCCTATCATATTCTTTAGAGTATATAAAATGTACATTCCTTCTTGTTTTATAAAAAGCAGTAGGGAAGATGGCAAGATAAAGGAGAACCTCTCCTAAAATTTATGCTAAATAGTTATAAGCAGCACACAGAATTAGCAAAGGAAGGAGTAAAGAACTTTGAAATGAAGGGATAAGGGAAAGTTTCAGAATATGAGTGTTTTGATGAAGAAAAAGATAAAAGTATTTGCTAAAGAAATGAGGAGGGACTGGGGATGGAGATGAAGGGTACATCCGTGAGAAAAAAAGTTCGGAAGGCTAAAGGTGAAGCCAAAGGAAAACGAGGCTCACTACTACTTACTGAATGAGCACTTTTATGTGCCAGGTATTTTGCTAGGACTTAAACACTTATTAACTCATTTCATCCTCACAAAAAACTTATGAGGTAGGTATATTATCCTTGTTTTCAGATGTATAAAATGAAGCACAAGATTACAGAGCTAACATGGGATGTAAAATCTGAATTTATATATGATTTTCTCTAATATTCTTAAACTCTATTATACTACCTTCACGAAAGTGTGATAATTCACAATTTTTTCAGGAGTTTATGTACCTTCTAGTGTAAAGATAAAAAGCACCTGCAAGTGTAAGTATTTTATTTTATGTGGAAGCACATCCAAGAATCCTGATGAAAATAATTCTGGGTTATACAACGTCTGGCAACACCGAGTAAATTTTATGAAGTTCCCCCTTTCCTTCCAAAGATGGCGAGCCTTATTAAAAAGGAACTTCTTTCCATGGGTTATGAATAGAACAAAGTGGGCAATGCCCCCTCCAAAATTTATAACATGTTAATGTCATTACAACAAATACAGACAATTTCAGGGAGATGTTTTTCTCCTCCTATCCATATGTATTTATAATTAACTCTAAAAGTAAGAACCTGATTCTGTACTCTTTTACAGAGGGACACTGTTACAGTTTTGTTAATACAGCAAATAAACTTTTAACTATTTTTTCTTCACAAACTTTGTAATTGCTAAAACAAAACTTAAGCAATTACGAAGCCATGTACCCAAACAAAATAACAAAAAATAGGAAAACAAACCCACTCAGTCCAGTTCTGGCTTCTAAATTCTACAGATGGTGATTGTTAGAAATATAGTGATTAAAATAATAATTATGACATCATCATTTGGATGGCATATGAAATTACCTGCAATAAAATTTTATTTGCCTGCAGGTATTTCCCTATAATAACACAGGTAATCAATCCATATTCATGCAGAAAATTCAGAAAAACCTTAAAAAAAACCCAAAGCATTTATAATCCTTCATAACAGGCCAAATCACTGGTAACATTTTGGTGCTTGTTTTCTAGTCTATTGTCCCATGTCTCTTTTTAATTTGTAATTTCGTACTTAGCCTTTTTAAAAAATTCAGTATTACTGAATTTTCTTATTTTCTTAAAACTGCTTCATAAAAATAGAGGTTAAAGGATAGTCCTCTGAAGAATGGCCTTATAGATCAACATTTCCCTATTATTATTACTCTAAATGTTCCTGTTTTTTTATTATAAGGCAAAGCTTATGGTAGTTAAACATAAACACCTACTAACAGGGCCAGGCATGGTGGCTCATGCCTATAATCCTAGCACTCAGGGAGGCGGGAGGATCACTTAAGGGCAGGAGTTTGAAACCAGCCTCAGCAACAGCCAGCAAGAGCCATATGCCCGTAGTCCCAGCTACTTGGGAGGCTGAGGCAGCAGCATCACTTGTGCCCAGGAGTTTCAGGTTGCTGTGAGCTAGGCTGACACCATGGCATTCTAGGCCAGGCAACAGAGGGAGAACAGAATAGAAATAGCATATTCTAGATTATTCCAGAATAGAATAGAATCCCCTTACTAACGGTAAAATGCCTTCTTCACAATAAATTAGAATAACTAAATTACAAAGACATGTAGTGGCCGGGCGCGGTGGCTCACGCCTGTAATCCTAGCATACTGGGAGGCTGAGGTGGGCAGATCGTTTGAGCTCAGGAGTTCGAGACCAGCCTGAACAAGAGCGAGACCCCGCCTTTGCTAAAAATAGAAAGAAATTAATTGGCCAACTAAAAATATATAGAAAAAATTAGCCAGGCATGGTGGTACATGCCTGTAGTCCCAGCTACTTGGGAGGCTGAGGCAGAAGGATTGCTTGAGCCCAGGAGTTTGAGGTTGCTGTGAGCTAGGCTGAGGCCACGGCACTCACTCTAACCTGGGCAACAAAGCGACTCTGCCTCAAAAAAAAAAAAAAAAAATTACAAAGACATGTGATACAGTGAAAACAACTCTAACATGGGCTTGGAGTCAGAGTGTTCTATGTGATTCCAGGCACATAATTGATCATTTTTTATTTGCATAACAGGGTAACACCCACTTTGACATACTGAAGTGAAAATTAAGTTATACAGTATAAATGTTTGGTCCAGTGCCAGGCATACAGTCAATAAATGTTAAAGTATTTCTTCTCCTCGACCTCTGGAAATTGTTTGTCCAAGGTTTAGTTACTTAGACGAAAATCTTTTCTTGATATCACTTTATTTCTTTTATAGCTCTATTAAATAGACAGGGCACATATTAAGGCTCCTACTTTATAGATGAGAAAATTGTTACTGAGGGAGATTAAGTGATCTACTCATGGTCACATAACCACCAAATAGCAAAATTAAGATTAAAACTCAGATTTTGAATTTTATACAATTATTTTCATCATATGCTATTGCTCTAAAAAGGGTAATATTTTGCTATCAAACAAAAACCAAAAAAGAAATATCTTTTAAGTACATACTTAAGGATGTCAAGGATTACATTGGGGGATGGAAGAGAACACTGAAGTATCATCTCTGTTTCACCACTCAATAGTTGGTGTTCCTAAGGAAACTTAACGTTGTTACAAATCACATTACCAAAATAGCTGAGCTGCACAGATTTCAGATGTGTAATAACAGTTAACATTTCTTACGGGAATCTCAATTTAACAGATTTTTTAAAAATCATTGGAAGTGAACAGCCAGAAAATTTAAGGAAAAAGAAAACAAACATTGAGCAGATACAGATGTAAAATATGTTCACAAGGAGCATCAGCTCAAGATAAATGGCTTATTGAGCGTCACCATTAGCATGACAGTCAGCATGGCTAAAATACACATTCCTGTTAACTTTATTACCCCACTGTTATAATAAAGAAAACAGCTGCTCAAATACAGTAGCTATGTTGGATGTGCACCACCTCCTTCCTATGTAAGAGGCTGGTTCTCAATGAATCATATTCCCTGATTAACAAATAAATACCAAATTTCAAATTGTGAAAAAACCCACAATATAGAAGAATCCCATATAACACATTACCAATAACACAAAAATGATTAAGAAAACTAAAGCGCCTACACCTTCCTGTTTATAAGAAATATCGTAGATAGAGGAATGAATGAAACAAAGCCATGAGGAGACAACCACCAGAATAATAACATAACCTAAAATTCTATAAGATAACCATCTTGAACTCTTTAAAAAGTTTAAATCATGAAGGAAAGTGTGAGTTAAAAGCAATCAAAGGAGATATAACAAATGTAACACGGAAACCTAGATTGGATCCTGGTGGGAGGGCAGTAGAGGTGTAAAACATAATCTTGGGACAATTCAGGAAACTGGAACAAGCTCTGATATTGGACAATACTATGAAATTGTTTTTATTTCTCTTAGGATAATGGGTCTTGTGTGGTTATGTAGGATATTGTCATTATTGGCAGATGTTTGTTGAAATAATCAGAACTGAGTGTCATGATATTTGCTATTTATTTCCAAATGGAACAGGAAAAAAATTATATAGGTCAAGAAAGAATGTAAAAATACTTATTAATGACTATTGAACCTAGGCAGGGGATATTCCATTATTATGCCTCTATCTTTTCTGAAAATTTTCATTAATAATAAGTTTTAGAAGGCTAGAAAAAATAACTATGTGCTAGGAGACCAGGAAAAACTACCATAAAAAATAAAAGAAATCTTGATCCTGGCTCTATAAGGGAAGAAAAAGAGGAGGCAAGGCATTATAAAAGGCACAAGTTTTGCTTGAAATGAGACAATGACAAAATCGGTCCATTTAAGGCAGAGCAAGAAATGGAGATTCTTAGAAAATGAAGCTAGAGGCTGAGTGGAAGTCAATTATGATGGATCTTAAAAGCCGTTACCAGTACCTTAATTTGTTCCTCGCTGATACTAGGAGTATTTTTCAGGAGATTCAGAAAAACTCCACCTGGTGTTCTTCTTCGACTACCATTCTATAAAAAAGAACAAAAAAGTTAAACTGCATATACCCTTCCCCTGAATAGCCAAGGTACAGAAGCACTCCTAAGGAGACAGAACAAATAGCAGACTTGAAGTCCAATCTGGACTCTGACTCTTGTGAAATGGGTAACACGAGGAAGTCACCAAAATCATGAGTTTCAGTTTTGTCATCTGTAAAACGAAGACCAAAGGTGATCTTCAATGTTTTTCAACTCTTAAATTCTGTAATTTATAAAATCTACATGGTAACAAAGAGAAACAGGCTACTCAGCTCAAGGGATCTGACAAACGACTGGATTTTCTGCTTTCATCTGCCATCTGGCCAAATCAATGAATATTCTTTCAGATATTAAAACACATCATAAAGCCTCAATAATTACAACAATATGATACTGAAATAAAACTAGAAATCAACGGAACAGAATAGAAAACCCAGAAAAAAGGCCAAATACACATGAGAATTTAGTCTATGACACAGATACTAGTCCAAACCAGAGAAGATAAAATGAACTATTCAATAATTGGTGCTGGAGCTACCAGGTAGCCATCTACGAAAATATTAAGTTAGATTCATACCTCATGCCTTGTACCATGATATATTTCAAAGGAATCTAAGATTTACATACATATAATAAATTACAGAATACATATCTATACAGTGGCTTCTTACCAGTCATGGTAGTTATGTTCTACAAAGTTGTCACAAACACTGAATCAAGCAAATACTGAAACACTGCTCCAGGGGAAATATAGGATTAGGTTCCTGCAAGCCTCTGATCACACATTTTTGTCAATGTATAAATATATAACCTTGTTGGGCCGGGCGCGGTGGGCTCACGCCTGTAATCCTAGCACTCTGGGAGGCCGAGGCGGGAGGATCGCTCAAGCTCAGAAGTTTGAAACCAGCCTGAGCAAGAGTGAGACCCCATCTCTACTAAAAATAGAAAGAAATGAATTGGCCAACTAAAAATATATAGAAAAAATTAGCCGGGCATGGTGGTGCATGCCTGTAGTCCCAGCTACTC